>JAYEVE010001085.1:0-43963 GCA_036346375.1 Guadua angustifolia | reverse complement strand
TAGGGTGTTTACTTTAGTAGAATTTAGATGCAAAGCAAATTTTAAATAGGATCTTTTTTACTTTGGCAGGATTCAGATGGAAAGCAAGTTTTAAATAGGATCTTTTTCTAGATTGTGGTAGTACATATATCAAAGGGTGTTTCGCCATACGGTGTGGTGGCAGTTACGACAACCAATTATCGCCGAACCGTTAGACGACAACCAATTATCGCCACACCGTACGGTGAAATTGACACGTGTCACGTGATGCTGCGATACGCAACGCTAACCACAGGATTAAGAAGTTATTACCGTATGGTATGGCTAAAATAGTGACTTTGTCCAACTCTATGGAGACTACCCCTATTTTGCTGTACCATTTGGCAATCGAGTATTATTTTTGTAATTTTTTTGTTTCACGTATTAATGTTGTAATTATTTTTTGAAAATGTATTATTAAAAAAAATCCACTGCTCGCCGAAGTAGTTCTCGCATACTTCTGTCGTGAGAGTCCTCTTGCGATGATGGGCGTATCAAAGAAGCGCGCGGTGGTGGAGCCCACCCGTGGCCCCCACTAGTCCAATATACAGTGCTTAGATCCTTTAGTTTTTAGGAAGTGCAGCCGTCGTGCAGCCGAGTTATGGCTTCGCGATCGTGCGCCGGCGTCAAGCACGCCGCACATTTTCAGCGATTAGAGATTTATTTAGATGATTTCTCATCATATAATCGTGTGGTTTTGGAAGCACAATTTAACCTATTAATTGATGACTTGAGAAGAGAATAATTTTCAAGTTGTGATGATCTTGCTAGTCTCGTGGTGATGATGGTTGAAGCAAAAAAGCATGTTGTTTATCTATTGGTCTATAGGCTTATTGAATTAGTATTAGTTTTACCTGTGGGCACAAATACAGTTGAAAGGGCTTTCTCGGCAATGAAGATTATCAAGACATATTTGCGTAATAAGATAAGTGATAACTGGTTAAATGATCTCATGGTATGCTACATCGAGTGAGACATATTTTCCAAGATAGACATAGAAGATATTTTGCAACGTTTTCAGAACATGAAAACCCGTAAATATCAACTATCAACTCTTAAGAAGTAATGATCGGTACATTTTTTTCTTTGTAATGTTACGTATTTACATTATATGCGACTATATATATATATATATATATATATATATATATATATATATATATATATATATATATATATATATTAGTTTAGAGTCTCAATTTAAGTCCTCTCTTTTTAAAGTTTCTGGATACGCCATTGCTTGCGACGTTGTGTACCCAAGAAAAGCACGTTTATCCATTGGATAACGTACTGCCCCATCAGTAAACTTCTTTGGTTGCACACTGTAGTTCTTCGGTTGAGTTTGCATGTCATGTTCAATCGGCGGAGGTGCTAGCAAAGACGTTGATGCCGTCACGGATGTCATCAAGGCACCACAATATATAGAACGCGCGACAGTTGGCACGACACCTGAGGAGGCGGTGTTAGAGACGTCTGCTGCTGCTGCTGTCCCGGCAGCAACTGTGCTTCTCGCGGCAGTGTTTTGATGTGCTGCAACAGCACCTTCACTTGCCGCGACAGCTTCTACTGCAACTTGAGGTAGCCCTGCACACCTGATTAATAGAAACAAGATTACTAGCAACATGCACAATTTAGTCATTCACAACAGGAAGAAGAACATCATCTTGAGTGAGAACAGTATGAGTGCTGGGGTTTTAGATCTGGATCAAGAAAGAAAGGGAAGCCTTTTTCGTTAAAAATGAGATTGCAATATATATATATATATATATATATATATATATATATATATATATATATATATATATATATATATATATATATATATATATATAACACTTCCACCTCTAATATACTATTTAAATAAATGCTTTATACTCCTTTATCACTTTCGGTATACTCGATAATAATTCTTAGATACTCCAATGCAACATGATTAAAAATTTTCATCGGACCTTTTATTTTTTTTTTCTACGTACCCTTTTTCATATGTATAAGGAATATGTAAATAAATTATGCTATAAAGGGTGCATTTTAATGAAATTTTTCATGAAACTCACTTTAGAGTATCTTATAATCAATATTAGAGTATATTCAAAAGGATAAAGATGTATAACAACATCATTTAAACGGTATATTAAAGGTAGGAAGCCTCTTTTCTATTCCCGAGAGTAATTACTCCCTATGCCGTATCTCACAACGTATAGGGTATCTCGTACGACAGAGGGTATATACGTATAGTATACGAGTATATAAGATTATCTAGGTGGTATGTACATTTTTTCAAAAGTAGTATGTGTATTTTATGGACATGCTCCTTTTTATGTGCACATATGAAGGTATTTGCAAATACGCTAAAAATCATAGACTCCTTTGCAAATTTTTCTTATGGCTTACATTGGAGCATCTTATAATTAGTGCATAAGTGTACTCAAAGTGATAAAAGGAGTATTTCAAGTTTGTTTAGGTAATATTTCAAAGATGGGATTAACTACATGCAGGGTAAAAGATATTTTTCATATATATATACACACACACACATACACACACAGTCTAGTGGAAGGAAGGAGGCACTTGCTGTAACTAGGGGTGCAAACAGATCGGATACGGATGGATTTCACTCATTCGATCCGTATCTTATTCAATTTTTCTCGGATATAGAATCGGATACTGACTGATCTTGGATTCGAATATGAATCTGGATTACTTGATCGTGAATACAGATCGTTCGGATCTGAGTTAGTCTCGATCCACGAATAGTTAGTCGAATAATGCGTGAAAAGCGAAACCATATATGCCATGCATATTAGGATCGATCAACCATACACAAAACTTTACTAGAACCGGCAAGACATATAAGTGCTTCAAATTCAATAATAGGTGTCTTCTCTACATAAGAATAATATGCAACCAAATATAATTTTAATCAACATATGAACTTATATGACGTATAATGTTTATGTTTATCAGATCTGTTATCGGATATCTATTTCACTAATTTACAGTGTTATTTTTCGGATATCTCGGATATGCGGGTACGGATCGGATACGAATCAGATACTTCTCTTCCCATATTTTAACCCATATTTTTTTCGGATAGACGGATTCGAATCCGGATCGACTCGGATATAACCAAATATCATTTTTTCGGATTCGAATTGGGTTTTAAACGAATTTAGGCTCGAATTGGTCGAAAATTATCCGCTCCGTTTACACCCCTAGATGTAACCTTTGTGTAGGTCATTGTAACCAAGAAAGACACATCGTTGAGATCTGAACTTAAGTTTGTGTCTTCGTGAGAGCTACGCGGACGCAAATTTGGACAAGTGCAACCGAAGACCTTCAACACATTGTAGTCTGGCTCGATTCCTAACAATCTTCCAACGGAGTGAACAGATTTACGGTGCACGGTATTTGGCGCTCGAATATTTAGCGCATAGTACAAAGTACAGCCGCACAGGTTTATATTATATGCGTACCTGACCAGGAATACTGGTCAAAATGCTAACAAACAAATGATCATACAAATCCTGATTACATGGGGATGTTTACAAATATGTTAGTTATAATGAAGGAATAGAATTTACTAATCTTATTTATACACAGACTTGACTACTTTAACAGGGACACACCTGACGTTTGAGTTTTGACAAGGAGAGCTCGACGTGCCGAGCACGTACGTGCGGTGGAACGTTCCAGTTCACTCCAACATATATATTCACGGGAGAAAATAAAAGATTGAATATTCTAATATAAGCTTTTTTATACATTAAATTTAATATGGCCAGTTCATTTTTTTTATCAAATGTATCAGATTAATAAGTATTTATTTATACTTCTCATTAGTGTAGTAGTAGGAATAGTCTTAACAAATTAATGACTAGATCTAATATCTACTGCACACTATATGTTATCAGCGTAATGTACTGCAAAATTTCTTTAAGAAGATAATAGTCTTGTCATCACACACAGGCTATGGTTGGAGTATAGCGTAGTTCTGTCAAGCATATCCTGTGCAGCTGCAGGTACCACAGGGCGCGCAATGCGTACCTTGGTCACCGGCTTATCATTGCTGTCTTGGGGCCTTGGGGATTGGGGGTCTTGGGGGCCTTAGGGATTGGGGCCAATGGCCCGGCAGGCGGCATTTAATCTTTGTTTTTTAAATGGTTTTTAGAGCATCTCGGCAAAGCGCCCTAAAGCAGGTCTTTATTTTGGATTTAGAGACTCCCCTATTTTTGGGATCCTGTTTTCGGATCACAAGTCAATAACATCCTCTAAATCTCATTATTATTTTACTTTTTCTCCTATTTTAACGTATCCGCTATGTATAATCTTCATTTGACACCACTAAAATTCAATAAAATATTTGTAATACATAAAACATAAGATATTAACCTTCTAGGTTTAAAAACATGATATTTAAAATTTAAATTTAAAATTTTCAAAACATGATATTTAAAATTTTCAAAATTTTAATGACGAGATGTAGATACAACGATTGCAACTCATCCAAAGAAGACACGCTCATTGCAGCGAACTAATGCAAGCCATCCTTCACTTAACTCCCTATTTTAAGGTTTAGTGGTGGTTTAGGGGCTCCTGAGGAATTGGGGTGAGGAGGCAAATTGAGGGCCTCTAATTTTAGAAATTTGGATTAGGGGCATACTGGATCTGTATTTTTACTAAAGTCCTATTTTAAGGTTTAGAAAGGGCTGGTTTAGGGAGCTCTATTGGAGATGCTCTTAGTATATCATGTAGGATAAAAAACTTAGGTGTGAATGAATTAATCTGAGAGAAAGAAGGTTAGAGTTTCTTAAATTAGAAATGGTTTCTTCATTAAATGCTTTGGCTAAGAAACCATAAAAAAACTGCATTGTGGGTATGGTGGTTTCTTATGTATGCCTAGAGTGATGAAAAAGTAATAGTTAAATATTAAATGATAAAATCATGTTAAGAAACAATGCATTATAGCTTTTGTATAAATTAGTGTTTCTTAGTGACATGGATACCTTTGAAACAAGTAGAAGAAACTCTCTATTAAAAATACCCTCTGCAATGTGTGCATCGATCGTCAACACTGCACACCCTCCTGCCCCCTCTCTCGCCCTCGCACGGCACCATCTTATCGAGTGTAAACCGCAGACGGAATGCCCATGCAAAGAAACAAGGAAAGACACACATAAAAGCGTCCATGGCAATGCTGTCGACACACACACAGTCTCTATCCAAGTCAACGAAAAAAAAAAGAAGGAAAGGTCGAAGTGGCGATTGTTTAAGCCCGCCGGCCCACGCATGGAAGTCCAGGCCGCCCACGACATTTTGTGCCTCTGACCGAGCCCAACTTATTGTTCCTTTCAGGCCCATCACGTGCATGGGCGGCCTGTACGGGCCGAATCGGACGAGCTCAGGCCCGGAGAATTCCTAAATCTTCTCGTTTCGTGCATGTCAAGGAGAGGGGTCCTGCATTACTAGTAGCTTGATATTTAAAATATATTAGTTCAATGTCCGTGCGTTGCTATGAAAAATAAATTTAGTAACAAAACATAAAACTCAAACAACAAAATAAAATTGTGCTACAAGATCAAACATCTATTTCTCCCTATTACACAAGTTTTTATGGTTTCTCCTCTGATATGAATTTAGGCATTCATGATATTAAAACAAATTTAGAAATGATATTCTTGGTGTACGTCCCGAAAGCGAATAGATCAACAAAAAAATAAATAACACCATAGGGAAAAAAATAACAAAAACGACTGGATATGGACTGCACTGCGAAACGCACGTCAGCACGGCACAAACCTCTTCTGGTTTTCTTGAACAGCAAGATACAACGGCAATATATTTCAATTTCGTTTCACAGCTCAAAATTCTTTTTTTTTTCAGAGTTTAACAGTTTACACGCGCTGGAGAAACAAAATAACAGCCTTAACAGCCTTACTAAGCTACAAAATCCTGGAGGATAACAAACGGGAGGGGAGGAAGTCTCAAAACAAAAAGAAAAGGAACAGGGGAGAGGAGATGAATGCCCTCCAAATTTCTTTAACCACCATGAAAGGAGCGGATAACCAATGATCTTTACAGCAACATTCCGATGCGGTATCATTCTAAGCAGTCGACCAAATCACAAATCCTTCTGTTTTCCTTTCCTTGTTCCCATCCCAAACATTTGTACATTGCTTACAGATCTCATCATAAATGTTTTTATCGATCTGGTATTCTGGTTGTTTCTTGATATAGTTAGACTGGCTCAGCCTGAATTTTCAAGCAAGCCAATACAGTTCTCAGCTCTTCTCTGCTTGTTGTATCCTCAGCTTCTTGGAAGGTGGTGTCATGAAAAGCTTTCTAACAGATGTAACAGGATCATCCTTCTAAAATTACAGAAACCAACTGTGAGGTCGTGATTACAAAGAAACAAGACATAATTCAATTAAAGAACACCACCTCATTGAGAAGGCAGATCCGAGCCTCCACTTGTGCATCCACATCAGTTTTTTTATCCTGAGCAAGTAATGCCGAAAGAGTCAGCCTCCATCCAGGCAAGGCTTCACCGTCATCAGGGGATATCCAAGGGCAGAATGTCCTGTGCTGCTTGAAAGGATCAAACTCATTCATTTTGTCATACAGGCCTTGTTTTCCTGCTATGGAAAAGATGTCTGCATAGGTATTCAGATTCTAAAACATAGTAGTAATAAATAACTAAATTTCCATAGCCAAACGAGAGGCCAAAAACTCAGCAATGTTGTCCTAGATCAGTATGTGTTAAAGCTTCTATTCCTGCGGATATGCTAACTGTAGCTAGAAGTTCTCAAACTCTTACTACAATGTCAAAGGTGGGTTAACACCTAACGAAGTACCAAGGTACTCCTATTTCCCCTATTTTTTTTCATTCACTTCAATTTTCTGTTTACTGTTTTTTTATTCCCTCAAATTCCATTCAATTGAACAGCTTTACAGAATATATAACGATCAATATTATTACCTAACGTTACAGTTAACAAAAAGTAACAGAAATGCATTCCTCACCTGATGATTGGTATGCTCCTTTCTCCTGGTTGACAGATGAATTTGTGACTGTGCCAACCTCAACTGGCCTGGAATTTTTTGTGTGTTTCTCTGCCAAGTTCTGATCATTAGAAGGTTCTTTGTTTGTATCCTGAATGGGTGGAAATTTAGGTTCTGATCCATGTTGATCAAGTTTTGCATTCGTGATTGTTATACTTTTGCTTGTAGCACCACCTGTTTCTGGTTCTTTGTTGGAAGCTTCTTCCATATTGGTATCCTTACTTGTATCTGCCTGTGAACTGCCTTGTTTGTGTTCAGTGCTTACTTGCAAGTTTGCTATGTCCTTTTCAAAATTATCACCTTTCTGGTCGTGCTGTGACCCTTTGGTGGATGTATTAACATTACTGGATGCTGTATTATTGCCTTCCAACATGTGAGGCTCATCCATGCTTCTTTTGCGTTTCATGGGTCCTGAAACATGCAAAGCAACAGGAACCATGTGGCTATCACTTCCAGATGAGAACAATTTTCCGCAGGAGTTCAAGTCAGGTTTCAAGTGTCGACTGACAACAGGAAATGAAACTCTTGGCCGAAAACTCTGACAACAGACTTTTTCCTCGGTGCTTGTCCAACACATACAAGAGCTCCCCTTTGACTAATAGAAGGATCATACAAGATATGAGTCCCACCTTCCTTCCTGCCCCAACTGTTGCAAATACCTAAAGAAAAAACAGAGAAGTTAAATAATATTCTAAAAATGATATTCAGCAGTTGTGATTCATCAAGTTCCAAGACACATAACCTGATTAATCCTTGGGTGCCAAAGACACCTTATCACACTGTACTGTGGTGAAATCCTCACCCTTGATACAAGCTCGAGTTTCCTTCTATCAAAGAAGCAAAGTAGTCCTCCATTTGTGCCGTCTTTCTCAATAGAGGTTCCTGTAAAAATAAGTTGCTCGTCTGCACTAAATGTTGCATTTGTCTCTGCATAGTGATTTGGCAAATCTTCAAACACTTTCAAAGGAGTTTTCATTTTCCTCAAATCCCAAATCTGCATTAAATTGCAAATGTAATACCCTGATTAGAAATTATATATCCAATAAAAGGAAGAGCACAACAATGCTACAACCCTTACTATTATCACAAATACACGTTACAACAGTACCAACCAAACAGCAAAAAACATCAAACCCAATCTGACAACTGATGCATTGCACGCAAAATACTAATCATGACTGGCGAACCTCCCCTTTCATCCACAAGGACAATTTACTCCTAGTTATTTAGTATTTACATAACCTAGTAATTTGCTTCCAAGGCTCAACACATGAATTGTTTCCATTTCCATTTCCATTTATAAAAATCAACTATCTCATGTATCAAATGCCCGGGAAACACTGGAAACTGATTACTTGTAAGAAGTCTTCTATGCATAACTATAGTGCATACAAAAAAATTAACCCAGGGTAAAAAAAACGAACGCCTTTACATGGCTTAATTGCTATGATGCACTGTTGCACAAAGAGTAGGCATACTGGTGTAATTCACTACTGATGACTATGAGTAAAACTAACGAAAAGTATGCAGGCCAGAGGTGAAATAAGAGCAATTGAAAGTTTGAAATTCTTGTGGCTTTCCATGAGCATTGTGTTATCTCTTCAACATGCTAGAAGAAGCAAGCAGAAGGCTAAAATGCAACTTACTTGGAACTGTCTTATTTTTCAAGCAATTGAACCTGCACAGAATGATTTTCTGATTTGCCAAAAGCAAGTAAAGAGAGCAGTAGCATACCTTGGAAGGAACAGACCATCTTGGCTCAGCAAGCCTCCTTGCACAGCTCTATATGTCCTTCAGCATCTTAATGCTGACCTCCTTCAACAACTCTGCATTCGCGACCGTCACTGGTGCTATCCATGTAAGACTTTCATGCATGGTCTCATTAGGGCACATATAGTTTTAGTTAGTGGTGGTACATTGAGGATTGGAACAAAATAGTTATTGCTGTGCTAGATCCCTAAATCATGAAAAATAACATAATCTCCACAGGAACAATGCATCATGTTCTGAATTGGAAAGCCTGACAAAGCTTTCTGAAGGTAGGTGATCTATATTTCCATGACATATTCCTTCCTAAGCACACATAAAAGACAGATTCAGTTCCTAAGAATAGTTGACCCTACGTTCCTAAGTACACATAAACAAAAAATAGATATAAATTTTTCATAATTGAACATAATCATACTCTACCTAATATTTTGAATACTAACAATAACATTAGGTAAGAAATCCAAATGGCCAAATTCAGCCAATAGCAATAGGATTTGGACAACCTGGGTTCCCAGATTTACATAACTGGCCTACAACAATACAGTGCGAATAACACACCATTCTTCTATTGCAAATGGAAGTGCCGATAAATTGACCAGCATGGGAGCTGATACTGCCACAAATCAAACCATAAAAGCTGAAATTTTCTTAGAAAGCAAACATACATGTGTGCCTTAAACAATCATCGATAGCTTTTCTGCCTCTTCTTTAATTGCTTTTAAAATCCCAGATCGTTGGTTGTCTCCTCCCTCCCTCTCCTGTTCTTTAAGCTGCAAGATACTCTTCAAAGCTGTAAAATTGATAAACACAACAAAATAAAGCTAAGAATCACGGTTCATCACATTTGGCAATCACAAATTGTACATGCGAGTAAGTAAAAAGGAGCCTCATTTCAAGAAAAGGTAGCTACCTATGTCCAAAAACTTACTCATTCTGAGGACCCTTTTCATAAATTCCATAAAATCGTCAAGCAATCCGTCCTTGGTATCTAGACTAATATGGCCATACTGCAAGTCGGAAAAATGAATGTTAGATTAACCATGCTGGAATTGCATCAAGAAAAATTAGATGCAACCTTCGCATGATTCGAAAATCGTAGAAGATTTCCATGGTTCCAAAACTTTAGGTGATTACTGTAAAGAAAATCAACAATAACTATTGTGCTTTTTAGACCGGTAGAAGACTCAATCCGATGATCGCAGAGTTCCGCCAACTACAGAGAAATACGCCGCCGCCACCCAAAACCAGGAGGAAACGAACTAGGGTTCTACTTTATCTAAAGAGACTAGAATATTATGCGGAAGGTTATCCTTGTTTCATTCCAGAGTTCCAATTTATATGCCTTCCGGTTTACAGCGGTAAAAGGAAAAAGATCACAGCGATCAGAGTAAAACAAACTGGTAAATGAGAGTAAACGACAAAAGAAACAGGCTAACAACACCCAGGATTCACTGCTGCAGGTAAGCTAGTCGTCAGATGGACCGAAATCACTTGCATTCTTCCCTAGCCGTTGATTCCTCTTTAAACGCCTCCATCAGCTTCCTCTGTTTTCCCGCGTCTTCAACTCCTCCAGACTCAACTCCCCCACAGCGCCTGACAATACCCCCCTTCTCAAGCACAAACTTGTCCTCAAGTTTTGAAATGTGGAAAGCAGAATGCCAGAAGCTTCGAGATGAGGTACTCCTGAGCCGAGATGAATTTGAGCAGAGCTCTTCCCGCACCACCCTTAGCGGGTTCTCCAGCGCTTTCAAGAGGTACCGAGCCAGTGGCCGCTTGGAGGGCTTTGGATTCAGGCATGTCTTCGCGACAATAGATACTACCCATACTTCTTCTAGGTGATCCTCATCCACAACAAGCGAATGATCTACAATATTTGAGACACACTCCTTGTCATGTGCGTCGATGTAACCTAACAAGCTTGCCAACCACTCCTCTGAGACTGTGTCGTTTGAGCCACTCACACCAAAATTCCCGGTGATTAGCTCCAGTAGCACCTTTCCAAAACAGTAAACATCATAGGAGCACCTAGCTGGTGGACCTGACGTGTCCTTGTCCAGAGACTTTGATGATCTCAACATCCTAGAGAAGAAACTCTGGCTTCCCTCATTTTGTTGAGTGCACATTTCACTCAAACTTCCAAGGTGCATTTCAAATTTGTCATCAAGAAGCACACTGCTTGCTTGGATGTCTCTGTGAACCAACGGTGTACTACACTCATCTTGAAGGACGCACAAGGCCTCAGCCCTACCAATGGCAATCTTCAGCCTTGTTGTCCAATCCAATGAACGCAACCCCTCTTCAACATCTACTGGCTTCTTGTGCAGTGCAGTGGTCAAATCTCCCTTTGCCATGTGTTTGTAGACCAGCAATTCCTCCTCATCCTTGACCCAATTTCTATTAAGCTTCCTGAACCCATAAAAAGTAACTCTTGTTCCAGACTGTTCCCAGATAAAAGAAGTGTGGAAATAATCTATCAAGGAAAATTTGTGACTAGTTTCTTCACCCAAGTAGGTGCGGCCTTTGTATTCAATGAGTTCATCTTCAGTATTGAACTGGTGGTTTGTCTTTTGTTCAGCTTGTATCCCTTCCAGAATCCTTTTTACCTTATCATCATCTTCATAGCTGTCTTCAACTTCATCGACCCACTTCGGTATAATATAGGTAGTTACAATACATGTTTCAGCCAAATCATTCCAATGCTTCCTTCCAGAAAGTGCATCCGCTACTTTGCTTTCCTTACCCCTCCTGTATTCTATTCGAGAATCAAGCTCAAATAGTTTTAACATGAGCTCATGCTGTGTCTTTTCTGTCAAGCTTCGAGTATTTATGTACTTAAGGCATTGTTGCCCTGTTCTCATGATCATCAGATTTTCCAAATTGGAGTCTCTCAAGACTTGCAGGACATCCCTCCAAACGCCATCTTCCTTACGGATCACATGATCACACTCACACCAAGGAAGCACCCCCTCTATCTCTGTGAACACCACCACAAAGCTGCTAATAATTCCCTCTATGTTCATTATCTCCGGAATAGTCATTGAACCATACATGCCATGAGCTGCATATGCTGATATCAGCATTACTTGTTCGTGACTGTCTATCTTGCCGCTGTTATCAGGACTACTAGAAACAGTAACAAAACCAGCTGGATCAAGTGGTATTTCCTCATTTGCCACTCCTGCCTTCATGTCATGATTACCCAGTTTTAATGACTTAAAAGTGGTGACAAAAGAAATTCCCTGCAACTCGTGAGATAAATTCCCAATCACAGCATCTGAACTCCATCCTTCCCCTTCTACCTCCATAACTTCCTTGCATGGCATACACTTCCGAGTACAACCATTTTCCACTGCAAAATCGTAATCCATAATGGAGTTAGTACTCCAACTTTCCACTAGTGCAATCACTGGTTTACCATCCCTGCTCACCCTCACTGCGGATGTGACCATTCCACCCAAATCATGAACAGCATATGCAGGAATCTGCATTAATTGTTCCGAACTCCCCTTCTTTTCAGCATCATCCAGGCTTCTTGTTGTCGTAACAAATCCGGCTGGAACTCCTGGGTTGTCCTCCTCCTCCACCTCTCTGATCATTTCTTCACTTTGCATTAACAACAGTATTAAGAACATTTCTCACCCAATAACTTTGATTATGCCACAGAGTCCAAACCTCATTCTGATGCCAACAATTACATTTTGCTTCCCATTCGATTGACTTGTGGCGTGTCCTTCATCTCACCGTTAAATGACACTGGACTTATAGTCCCTTGAGAAACCATTACTTTCTGCTTCAAACTCCCGCTGACATTATTGTTCTTTCTTGCAATGGAGATGCCCCATAAGACCGACCACCATTCAAAAAGGAATCCCCCTGGGTCGTCAATTGTAACATGATCTGAAGACACATTGCCTCCAGCATGAAATGCCTTTGCAGTGTTCTGCCGGTCCTTCTTCAATAGGTAATAATGAATATACCCATCCAACCGCTTGTCTGCTCCCCATGCGCTTTGAGCCATGGCGCCATATCCTCTGTTTGATCTTGATATCATCGAGAGAAGAATATCGAGCAGTTTGAGAGTTTACGGACTCCTTTTCTTGGCTTTCTCACCATCGATCCATTCTTGCTTGTATTGGTCTAATTTGCATTAGTGTATTCATCACCTTGCACCACTTCTTGAGATCTTCTTCACAGGCGGGATCTTCATCCTCCCTTTCGATGCGATTTTCTCTGAAACTAACTCCGAGTTAATAAGAAGAGTGTCATTTGGTGGTATAGCGCCTTCCTCCCACTCTTGGTTTACCCTTCTCACCAAATCCATATTCCTTCTTTGTTTTGTTCATAGTTTTGACAGCTTTAACAAGAGCGGAGACAGTATCCATTTACACGAGGCCCAACATTTTCTGCATGAGTTCTGTTGCCTTTGCTTGAGACAAGGGAGGCTCGACAAAGACCCCATTCCCTACCAAAACTCCTCCACTCATACTCCTATAAGAAAGGTCTGAAGCTGTTCTGATAGTAGAAGTGAGAATGGGTGAATAATGATTCCCAACAGTGTGGGTGCCTGGGTACTGATTTGTTTGTCCAGAATACACCCCTCTAGAACCCAATTGATTCCCAACAGTGTGGATGCCTGGGTACTGATTTGTTTGTCCAGAATAAACTCCTCTAGAACCCAAATTTTGAAATAGTGCAGGATGCTGATAAATTGAAGTCTGCAAAGAATAATCAGCTACTCCTGATCTAATCTGATGATATAAATTAGGCCCCTTGAGAACTGCTTCTGCATAGGCCTGATGACTGACATGATCACCCCCATACAAACCCCTTTGAACGTTAACCAGATGAACACCAGGACATTGCAAGTTAGAATGAATACCTATATTGCCGGGTGACCCACCAGGTATACCTTGTGGAGGAATAGATGGATGAAAATACCGTGCAGTATGATGACCTCCATTTCCGAACTGAATACCTGCATGCCCCTGATGAGATATGTGTGATTCCATAGAAGATATATGATTACTTCCATCCATGGATACCGCCTGCCTTGATTGATCCATCATATTAGTCCCCAAATGAGATTTGCTTAACAGAATGTTTTTAATTTCGGCTACATCTGATTTCCAAGTAGACAGACTGACTTGTATCTTCCCAACCTCCTCTTTTCTATCCATCTTCAACCTCTTCTGATTCTTTCACCCGATCGCCAAGAACCAACACTGCTCTGATACCACTTTGTCAGGACCCGGTAGAAGACTCAATCCGATGATCGTAGAGTTCCGCCAACTACAGAGAAATACGCCGCCGCCACCAAAAACCAGGAGGAAACGAACTAGGGTTCTACTTTATCTAAAGAGACTAGAATATTATGCGGAAGGTTATCCTTGTTTCATTCCAGAGTTCCAATTTATATGCCTTCCGGTTTACAGCGGTAAAAGGAAAAAGATCACAGCGATCAGAGTAAAACAAACTGGTAAATGAGAGTAAACGACAAAAGAAACAGGCTAACAACACCCAGGATTCACTGCTGCAGGTAAGCTAGCCGTCAGATGGACCGAAATCACTCGCATTCTTCCCTAGCCGTTGATTCCTCTTTAAACGCCTCCATCAGCTTCCTCTGTTTTCCCGCGTCTTCAACTCCTCCAGACTCAACTCCCCACATCAATTCAAACTTTAAAAATATAGAGACACTTAGAAGTAAGCACTAGATGCACATCATTTACCATAAACGTGATTAATAAATACAAACAATTTTTGCATCTTGAGTTCGTAACACAACACACGAAATCAAGAAACTCTAAACCCTGAAACCACAACTAATCTATGTAGTAAATTTTATTTGATGTTCCATTTTATTTCTTTTTGCCCTACTTAAAAGTTATTATTTACTATATTTTAAATAAACTACATGTAGACTCCAACGTTCCATTCCAGAGTCTGCGATAGTCGACTCTGACTTCACGATGAAATCAATAATCAAGGCAAGCACCCTTTGATCATGTTGATCTCAGTTTTTGCAAATGTTTTATTAAATATTTTATTGCATGTGTATGTTCATTAAACTTTGCTATATTATAGGCAATAGTAGTTATACCTATATATTCATGGAACTTACTTGATAAATATGGACATGTGAATCTTAGATAACCCTAGAATTAAGGTTAGAAAATATACAATGTCGATTCGGGTATAAGCGATAAATAATAATCATGCTTAGCTATGCTTTAGATTTGGGATGAACAAGTTGGAAAAACTGATCAGATCAAACTTTGGTATATTGAGACATGATGATGGTTATTGGTATTTTGGTATAAAAACTCGAAACAAAACTATGATTTTAATGCGGGCGATTATTGGCAATAGCCGGAGGTGCAGGTGTTGCACGTAGTGTAGGGGAGATTATTGCCCATGTCGGATTAATGATCGAATTATAGATTGTTTTCAAGCCTAGAAATACTTACAACCACAAGTGTTGGTATGTGATAGCCTTAACCACAAGCCAAAATACATTATATTGCAGCGGTAAATTCAAAAGTCTTGTAGTTTACCCAATCCAACCTTTAGGCAACTGACAAGGTCAAACCCTAAAAAGACTGGTTATCAAATTCCCTGTTGCCCGTGTAGAAGTAAGAGTCGTCTGGGATTTCATTTTCTTCACCTACTAAACCAATAAATAAAGCAAGTTTTAGTACTTTTGTACTTAGCAAGACTAGTAGTATATCACAAATTCAATTATAGTAAATACAAACTATGTAAATAGAAAGGTTTCTACAATTATTTTGCATTGGCGAAAAGGAATCATAAGCATGTAGTAGATTGTAACTGAAATCTGTGAAAGCAAGCATAACTGATATAAAAATAAGAGCAGAGTAACATATATCATACCACGGTTCTCCATGACTGTAAACATCGCATAAATTCTTTGCCAATATCTAGCATAAGATAATAACTTTCCAAACAATATTTTTAGAATTCATTCTCTTTTTGAAAATACCAAAAATTTTTAACTAGTGTTTATTCACCAAGTCTCCCATAACCTAGGCACGACTTTTTAAAAAGATTTAAACTCTGCAGAGGTGTACAACTTTACCGACAAGACATGCCTAACTCTTTTTACAAGCTATTAGCACACTTCTTTTGGTGTGACGCAGAGAGTCATGACATAACCGTTACATTATATAGACCTAACTTTGCACCAGCTCAGTAACGATAAACCCATACTATAGCGGCAGAAGATATTTGTACAATCATTGTACGATAAATGATTATACACCTCATTGTCCTACTTCACCCCACAGCATGGTTTACACCTTTGTATTAGTATGTGTTTCACCCAGACCTCTGTGCGGACACCCCTACGAGCAATTCGTCTCAGAAAGCTCATACTACTTTAGCTTTTCAATGTGCAAAGTTAAATCTAAGTAACTTAATAGGTTAAGACCATCTCGTACCAGCGTTTATGGTTGTACTGTGTCTTTGGCCTAATAATAACAAAATAGTTCGGTCCTTAATTCGAACCGGATGATAATCTCTCTCTATCTATGTGCAAGTCATATGCATATCTGGCTTTTGCCAATAATAGCCTGTGTAAAAATCATAGTTTTATTTTCCATTTTTACCAAAATACCAATATTTTTTAGTCATATCTAACCTTTTTAAATTCTCAAAAACAATATGACCAATAATTTCACTTTTTCAATACTAAAGCATAGCTAAACATGATTAATATGTAAACGCATGTACCCATACTAATATTATGTATTGTCTAACTATATTTTAGGGTTATCAAGGTTCACATCTCAATATTTGTTAAGGAAGTTCCATGACATAAGGTTATAACTACCAGTATCACAATATAGCAAATTTATAGAAAATACGAACATGCATAATAGTTTTGACAAAAATAACAAAAATTAATTTAAATACTGGAATGAACATGATCAAAGGGGTGCTTGTTGTGCTTAGTTGGTTCTAGAATTGACTCAGGGTTAAGGTTGACAGAGTATCCTTGGAAATGTAGGTAGCTACACGTTATCGATATAAAGTAATAACAATAAGAGGCAAAAAGAAGTCAAATAATATCAAATTCAAAAATAACTTAAAATAGAAGGTTCTAGTGATAAAAAGGTTTTGAATATCGATTCCTTATTATTTAGGTCCATTTATTTGTGTTATGGATTTAGGGTTTATATTATAAAGAGTAAATTTCGCAAAACAATAAGTTTATTGTTCAAATTATCAGAAAACTACAGATTTTACCTTTTATTTCACAAAACTATAGATTTTAGAAGAACTTTTTTTCACAAAACTACAGGTTTATTTTACAAATTATTAGAAAACTACTGATTTTAGGAGAGCATGTATCATAAAACTACAGGTTTTAAAAGAACTTATTTCATAAACTTACATATTTTAGAATTAGCTATTTTTGGTAACGAGTCCGACATTGTGAGCCCACGTGGCAGTCTCACACGCCCTCATTTCTTGTTTTACTTACGCGTGAAGCTGTCATGTGAGCCTAAACTGTTAGTTCCGTTACAAGAAATGATTAATTCGAAAACTTATAGTTTTGTGATAAAAATTTTCCTAATTAAAATCTGTAGTATTGTAAAATAGAAACTAAAATCTATAGTTTTCTGATAATTTGTGCAAGAAACATGTAGTTTTATGAAATAAGTTTTCTAAAATCTGTAGTTTTGTGAAATAGAAGCTAAAATTGGTAGTTTTCTTATAGTTCGTATAAAAAACTATAGTTTTGTAAAATTTACTCAATTATAAAAGGTTAGGTTTTTAATAGGATTCAGATGCAAAGCATGTTTAAATAGAATCATTTTTGCAGTTTTGAGATTCTTATGGTTCCAGTAACTTTTAAAAACTTATTTTGCCATTTTAGGAGTTAGTTTATAATAATCATGAATAGTGGCTATACTAGGTCATATATAAATTACAAATGCGCCGTTTAGTTATTTTTAAATAGAAATTTAGTTCATACAAGTCCAATTCAATTACTATTATAGAACAGTAGGTATATGATTTTACAGAGTTTAGGAACTGGGTTCATTTGTATTAACACTTATTTGTGGGTTTTATTTATATTTTAATCATATATGTATTTGAAACAAGGTTATTTATAAACTTAGATCAAAATTAAATATAACATATTTTTTGCATAAACAGGGATATCATGGTCTTATGAGCTTAGAAACTAGTTTCACTTTGTATATTGAATTTATATGTGTTGATTATTGCAATTTTCATTTCAATGCATTGAAATTAACTTATTTATACATTTGGTACAAATTAAGTCCAAATCTATTTTTTTTGCATTTTTGGAATACTCATGACCTCAAAAACATATTAAAATTTGTTTCATTAATTAAGGAGCTAGGGTATCTATATTTTCAATAGCAACCATATCAGAGTTTACTCAAGTTTTAATTCAAATAATTCAAATTGAGTTTAAAAAATTAAATATTTTTGTAGAAATAGGTTGCTTATTATCTCAGGAGCTTGTAGAAATTTAGTTCATAAATTTAGGAGTTAGGATGCATCGATTTTGTTAATTGAATTTTAAATTCAAAAAATTTGCATATGGATCCTAAATTAAATATTTTTGCATATTTTAAAAATTCGTGATTTTATATGAATTTATACATTTATTTCTCTTGATTTGGACTTAAATTTAAAAAGTTATTAAGGTTTGCATACCTAGGGTTTGAAAAATGGCTCAAAAATAAGAAAGTACATTTTCAATTCAGAGAAGCGTATTTTAGGTTCACCCTTTCTTGCTTAGGCCACCACAAGCGGTGAGTGGGCCCATCGATCGACATCTTTGGCTTAGTGTGAAAAGAAGTCTGACGGGATGGTCCTACCAGTCGGCAACACAAAGCATGAGTGCCGGCAGTGGATGTTGCCAACGATGGAGGAGGGCTTGGCACGGTTGGCTGTTGGTTTGATGAGCTAGAGGGGATCTATGAAAAGTGTGGGGGTTCCTTGGCGATGCCCAGCGAGGCTTGAAGATAGGTCGGTGGCGGTGGCATGCAGCGACCGCAATGGTGGATCGAGTAGTGGGGGAAGATGTGTAGGGGTGCTTAAGCTCGGATGGAGGTGGTTTAACCATCAAGGGACCAAGGTGATTCCATTTTTCAGGGTTGGAGGGTGGTCGGGTCATCCTGCCACTATGTGACCGGCTGTGAGGAAGATGAGCAGTGCGGCGGCAAGGTTTTGGTTGAAGGAAGTTGCAATTAAGGTCGGGAATGAGTTCAAGGGGTCAAGAAGATGCTCTAACCCAACTTCATTGGAAAATGGCTACCCAATTTTTTGATTGCCTTTGTCTCCTTTTGTAACATCCCAAAATTTGGGTTTTCAAAAATTTATATTTAAATTAGCTTTTCAAAAAAATTACATCAATCTTATTTGATTAAAGAAGCTTAATTTAGAATTTTCTAAATTTAAAACAATTTAATGTGCCTTTTGTGTGCATCAAGTAATTTAAAATTTAATTTTTACAGTGTTCTTTGTATCTCAGGGAATTTCCCAAATTTGAGATTTGCTAAAAGTTAATTAAAATTATTAATTTAAACATTTGGATGTTAATTGGATTTTTAATTCGAATTATTAATTGTTCAGGCAATTCTATATCCAAATTCCATTTCAAACCTTTCCTTTGAAATTCCATTTAAATTCACATTATTCTTCAAAATTTGGATTTTCCTCGGTGTTCTGATTAACCTGGCATCCATATCCTTCGAAATTGGAGTTCAATCCTTTTCCGTCATAAAGCCAAAATTTCAAATTCGGTTCTTATTAAAATTTCACCGAGTTCCAAAATACTCCAAAATCTCAAAACCCATTGCATTAGGTTCCAAATATTCTATATTATTTTTGGGAATTTTTCCAAGATTTATAGAATCTCTCTGGTATTTTACCTCTCGCGCTTCCATCAAATCTATTATTTTCGTCCTGAAGTTATCTAAATTCCAAAATTCATCCAAAATCAGCGAAACCAATTTTATTGGGTTCCATTTTATCCTTTAGGACTTTTAGGATCTTTTCCGGTATTTTTGGAGCTTGTTATCTATTTTATCTAGAGTACTTTTGATTTAGCACTATTCATCATCTTCAACCTCCGCCAATCCCATGAACAAAGTTACCCATGTCTTGCCTCATATTCAAATGCTCATATCTTTTGCAATTCTCAACGAAATCAAGTGAGGTCAAATGCAAAACGACCGTGTCATCAAGGACTTCAATTCCCCTGCAATTACCCCCTTTGAAATCAAGTGAAACGGTCGCAGCAATCAATTCTTTGCCGTTTCTTGTTTAAGCTATAACTCTTCCGTTTCTCCTTCTCTCAACGTGTGTGACCACCCAAAAGAAGCATCTCAGACTCCCCAAGATGGTGCTCACCCTTGCCCTCTATTTCCAGGACAGTTGCCTTTCCAAAAATTGAAGTCTTTTCATCTCCCGGGCGCCCCCACGTCGGCCGGTTTTGGCATCGCGTTCCTCGCCGGCTGGGTAAGTTTTTCTGAGATACAACTGTGTCACCTCGTGCCCCATGGTACCATATGTCTTCCCTCCAAATTTGATGCAGTTTCATCTGCGGAATCAAAAGTTATGGCCGTTCCAATCTCAAATCTTGTTTCTGCTTGTTCTCCTTTGTTCTTGTGATTTTGATCGTGAATCTTTTTCTATAGACTCATCTTGATGCCCTCTATGCGGTGCTCACCCTAACTCAGGATTTTGCCCACGGGATTTGTGTAGAAAAAATCAATCTTCCCCTACTAGACTGTGTTCCAACGGCAGAAAATTTCGTCGCGCGTTCCCCATTGATCCAGAAGGTAAAACTCAGATCCGTTCATGTCATATTGTGCCAAATGATCCTAGATTTCTCTCTGTAAAATTTGGTTAGGTTTCATCTATTATTTTAATAGTTATGATCATTTGATCTATTGGCTCGGCGGTAGTTAAATCGACAGTTTGTGATCTGTCCGTTGGGTTGCTTCCAAATCCGGCTATACCGTTGAGTTCGTGTCGCCGCGTTCTACGTGGTGCTCACTTTCCCTTTACTGTTCCATCCTCCAAAAATTTTAATATTAGTTACCCGTCGCCTTTTTGCCACCGTTGTGCGTCGTCTTGTGCCGCCAACCATTTTGGTTTGTCGTGGCCATGTCATTGTGTCCAGTAGATCATTATCCCCTGTTTTGCCCATCGGTGAAGTTCATTTGATCCCCGGTTGCCGTCAAAGCCATGTTCTAGTATCTACCCGTCGTCTTTTTGGCCTAGTCCTTTGTATCGATGCATGTTTCGGTTCGCCATACTTGGTAACCTTTAATCGCAGAGCCAACCTTACCGTTCTACCCTTTGACAAGTGTATCCATCCTTGAATTGTTTCGCTCAAACCCGGATTTAACCTTTGGTCCAATTTGTCGTTGCGTCACGATATGTGTACCCCGCAGATCTCAAATTAAATTTGAGTCATGTCATGACCTCGCTGCCCTATCTTTCAACCGATGGTCGCCACCTTGTAATCTCATAAGTGTTCTGTTATCGCTTCACCTTCATCGTTAACGTTTCATCGTTAACGTTCCATCGTTAACGTTTCGCCGTTAACGTTTCCTCGTTAACGTTCCATTGTTAACATTCCGCTGTTAACGTTTCGTCGTTAACGACCCGCCGTTAACGCTTTGCTCTCATCACATGTGTGCATGCAAGTAAAGGCCCTAGTGCGATGTCATCATCTTTTCTATCGCCTTGATGTGATCTAGCCCTATCACATTGAGCTTAACCCCGTCTTCTTATCATCGCCGCCTTATCATCGTCAAGTTCCTTCTTCAACGCATGACTGAACCCCTTATTGAATCACAGTGGATGTTGACCCCACTTGTCCTTGTCTTATCTTTGAAAATCTAATATGCCATTGATTGGGAAATCATTCATGGACTTGGTTGATACACCATTGATCATGTGTCATATCCTCGTGCCATATCTAATCTATCAGCCTATCTTTCTTTTGTTTGATTATGTATCTGTTCAGTCAACAAGAGTCAACTTTCTGCATCAGTTTAGTTCATTGTGAACTAACATATCTTATGGACTCGGTCTATAGATCGAGCCCATATGTCATTGTTTATCCAATCAAGATAATAACTTCAAAAGAAATATTCTTTGGAATACTATTCTTTCTCTCTCAGTTATCAGTCGTAACCTTCTCGATAAATCTTCTGAAAGCCTGTTCTCTTTCATCCGATCTTCGATCAAATCTAAGTTCCTAAATTCAATCCCTTCCATTCAGTACCAATCTAATATTAAATTGGAGTTTATTTGAATTGCTTTTGAGTTTTGTTGTATTTGTGCTTCTTTGTCGTTAGACGTGTCGTCCATAAGTTACCCGAAGTAGCTGAAGGACGAGGAAACCGAAGCATTCGATTGAAGAGCCAAAAGTTGAGGAAGCCGAAGATCAATTAAAAAGAGTAAAGAGCAGTTTATAGCAAGTGCCAAGCAAGTTGTGCTTTGATCATATTGCTCCCAGTTTCACAAATTTACTTTGATTCAAATTATTGCATGCTAGTTCAAGATTAAAAGGATTTAAATTAATTTGGGATTAGTTATTCAATCCAATTGCTAATATCACCTTGCCATGATTATTTGTATGCCATAATTCATTTGTCACCCTTAGATGGTTGATTATTAGTTAGTTGTTATTACTTGCCAACGTAGGTTGGTTAGACCGTGTATAATTGCTTAGTCATGCCACACAACTCATGTCTTTTAAAAATAAAAGGTTAATACTGATTAATGGATTATGAAATGTGTTTGTGAAATAGTGTGACGTGTTGCCACACATGATGTTGATATGTGGAACCAGTGTGGTTCTACATGGATGTTGAGTTGTTGTTGGCATTGTGTTGCGCAATAATCAACTGGGTGGGAAAATGGTTTAGACTGGGGCAAGTGGCAAGATGTTCAGTGGTGGGCCAGATGTGGCATTTGGGTGGTCGCAGTTGGATTTGGTTTTTATTGACATGTTGACATGATGAGTTTTTGGATAGTCTTGCTCTAGTCATCTAAGGACTTAACCTTGTAAGTTTTTGATCTGAGTCATTCATACAACCACAATTTCCGGAATAGGACGAACCTAGCTAAGTAAATTGTGAAATCTATTCTTCGGTACTGTCGTGGTGGAGTGAGTCCCGGGTGTACGGGTGATAAAACTCACTGGCGCAAGAGGGGGGGCCCTGTTGTGGAGGTGTATCCCTTCAGTGTTGAAATCTTAGCGGGCAGTACTGGGTTTAGACGGATCTTTGGAAAGGCTTTGTTACGGTTACTCGCCTTTGAGGTGTTTGACTGTATCTTGTGGATAAAGTGTATAATATCTGCAGAGCATACAAACTATTCGAATAGCCGTGTTCACGGTATTGAACATTACTCGGGGATTACAGTAAAGAGTTAGATTTTGATAAAAATGAGGTTGGGAATGTGGACAATGTGATATGGAAATTGGTTAAGGATGAGAAATGTTTTACTTGAGAATGATTACAAAATTTATTATGGGTATTATTTGTTTTACTGCTTTTCTATCTACTTTAATTATTTGTGAATGCTGCTTTATTGCAAAAGAACCATTTAGTCATTCCTTTGGAATAAGCCATGCATGTAGTAATAGAACTGCATTCTGTACATGACTTGTTGAGTACGGTTGTGTACTCACCCTTGCTATAACAAAACATCACCAGTTGAGGAGAAGTCTTTGTCTTTGAAGGAGGAAAAGTTCTACAAGAAGGCGAATATCTAGGAGTTGAACTTTGACAGATGCCTGTGGTATCTTGATGGGATTCACCGACGTTCTTCGTTCCGCTGCTTTTGTTTTACTCTGAGTTGGAGCCATCTAGGCTTCACAATTGTAAGTTGACCTCAAGGTTGTTCAACATGTTATATTAAAAGATGAATTCTTTATTTATTATTCCGTTGTGTATGATTGTGATATTCATCTTTGTTAACTGTGGGCACTAGCTACTGATCACGGGACTAGTGCTGAAAACACAGAGGGTTTCCGGATTGCGAATTCGGGTCCGACACCTTTTCTTGGGTATTTGGTGGATATGGCGGCTCCAGAGGTGCAATTGGGCTTGGCCCAGGCAGAGAAGGTTGAGGGAGGTGTGGAGAGGAGCCATGGAAGGCTACTGCCGGCTTTATAAGCATAGAAGATCGATGGCTATAGAGCTCGCAAGCTTGGCTTGTAGGCGGCACTAAAATTCTGGGTATCAGGGCATGGTCAAGGCATTGAGGATGCGGAGTATGGCAATGGCAATGGCATGACCGTGGCAAGGTTTTGGGTGTCGTGCTTGGCTTATGCGATGGTTCAACGTCGACGTGACTTTGACCGGTACACAGAGAGGCAGCACGGTGGGCAAGTGGCACCAACTGGGGAAGAAGAGGCTAGGGGATTCAATGCCAAGGACAGTAATGATGGCGAAGGACTTGGTCTGTGTTCACACAACGCCAGCGAGCTCAGTGCCGAGGTCTTGATGCAAGCCGTGGCAATGTAGATGGCGACAATTGCCTGCCGTGGCAAGGCTTGGGCAAAGGCGGTACTTGCGCTGGGCTGGGAAGAATGGCAAGGCTGTGCTGCTGTCAAGTGGTCCAAGGGCAAGGTAGATCCCACCTGGCAGTGTAAGGAGAAGTGAACTCACTGGAATTATCTCCAGGACAGATAAGGGTTCATCAATTAATTGAGCTGCAATCGTGTTCAAAGATTTTTGAAACTTTTTATGTGTTTCCAACGAAGTACTTATCTTCTCCTAAAATTTTCAGGCCATGATCTTACGTGTGCAATTTATTAAAATTCTGACAAGCTCTCTGTTTCAGTCTTTTATTTTCTAATTTTTATTTTTTTGAAGTTTCATACTAGGTTCATTTTATTTGAATTTTTTTTAAATCCTACCATTGTATTAAGGTTACCATAAAATTTTAGAGGATGATAAGTCATATATGTGATTTTATAAAATTCTGACATTGTTTATGCTAAATAATTGTAGTATATGTTTTATTTTCTAAATGCATCCAAAAATTATTTATTTTTAAACTTTTACTGTATGTTATTTTCATCCTTTAGATAATTTAATAAAAATTCCAGAAGATAATATTGTTTGCAAATTTTAATTAATTCTAACTATACTACTGTTCTTAGTCGTGGAATACTGTTTTTTATTTATTATCATTATTAAATGATCTCATATTACTTTGAAACTTTTTGGGATGTTATGAAGATAAATTAGGGTTTAAATAAATTTTCTTGAGATTTTATCTTTACATGATTTTGGGTTTTACCATTTGGAAAAGAGAAATCTAGCAATATAAAAGGGTTTTCCTTAAAAGCCAAAAATCCAAGAGAAATTCAGCGAAGATGGAAATTAAGAATAAAATCATATTTCAAACTCAATTTCTTGTTTTATTCATTTTGGAAGAGAGGAATTTAACAACACAAATGTACTTTTTCGAAGACCTGAATTCAAGAAAAATACAGAAAAGGTAGGAAACCATAATAAACTCATAATTCCAATTAAAAATTTTATTTTACCTATGTTTGAATTTTCTAGGTTGTCACAAAGAACTAGGCCGCGAGTGTGGGCAAATCTTTAGAGTTCCACTTAGGTGTTGTTTCCTTTTCTATTTTCGCTTTTGCTGATGTTCGTTAAGGGTGCGTTTGATTGGGTGTATGAGGGTGAACCGAACCGTCCTGTACAGAATTTGGTTCTGTCTTTGCGTTTAGTTGGTTGAACGGAGCCATTTGGTACATAATAAGGTGGTACAGATTCTTGGAATATTCCAAACAAATGTTGCACTATCCCGTACGGGAAATTTGACTGAACCAATCGGTCCAAGACAAGATTGTTCACTCGCACCATTCCTCAAACTAATCTCATCCCTCAATCCAATCCCATCCCTTCAACCAAACATAATCTCGTACCATCTTGTATCATTTCATCCAAGCAACCAAATAAAATCTTATATCATTCCATTCAGACAACCAAACAACTTCCTTGTACCATCTTATCCAGAATCATCCCATCCATCGTGTACCATCCTATCATATTCATCCTTGTATATCCAACCAAACGCAGCCTAAAGGTATTTGATATGATGGGCCGTGTTTTTGTCAACGATCGTTAGATCTATATATGTATAGTTTGATATTATGTAATAGCTTTGCTTATTGCGAGATATGTATCTGGTATTTAATGATGTTACAGTATGTACTATCCACTGATCTTAAGGACTAGTTCTGATGTACACAGAAGTTCTTGAAAGCTAATCCGGGTCCTGACTGTCGGCAATTAATTAGTGGAGTACTTACCTGTGCTGGGGATCGAGGTAAGATGGGTTCGCTCGTAGCCCCCAGTGCCCCCACAGGCCACAAGTAATTCCATCATCGGCATTCGGCGAATCGGTGTGCCTCCAATTTGCTTCCCTGCAACTACAAGGACAGAGAACAGGAAACATCTTCGTCTGTACTAGCTCATCAAGTACTGGCGTTAATTTTTTTCTTAAAAACAAAACGTAGGTCCTGTATAGGATAGTTTCTGACGATGTAGATTCTACTTCTCTAAAAAATCGAGTGGATAATAGTTTTTAATTTTATACTAAGTTGATCTGCGCACTACGTTACGCCGGTTGAATTTTGATAGTATGTTTAGATTCTAAAACACATTTAGCAAAAGCATTCCGATATATACGAATAGATGGGAACAATAACGAAACAAATAAAAAATCGTGTATGCCATAATGGGAGATGTAAAATTACCGGTAGAAGGGCTTGGATGTATTTTTTTGTTCCTGCAAAACTACCCACCGGAGGACCCAACCGTGAATATACAGACTACAGAGCTTTTTTTCGCAAACGGAAAAATAAAAGCGGAGGACCCATACGCGAATACACGAAACTATAGGGCTCTTTCGGCAAAATTACCGGCAGAAGGGCCTGGATGTTTTTTTGTTTCTGCAAAACTACCCATCGTAGGACCCAACCGTGAATATACAAACCACGGAGCTTTTTTTCGAAAACGAAAAAATAAAGGCGGAGGGCTCGTACGCGAATATATGAAACGATAGGGCTCTTTTTGCAAAACCACCGATCGAAGGGCCTGGATGTAATTTTTTATTTTCGTAAAACCACCCACCGGAGGACCTGCTCGTGAATATACACGGACTACGGTTTTTTTTGTGAAATAACCGGCCGAAAGGACCTAAGCGATTTCCGGATTTCCGGAGGGCCTCGCCCAGGCGCCAACACGTGGATGGGCTGGTTGAGCTCGAAATCTTCCGGCTTTAATAGATAGTACACACATATTTCTCACCTCGGAAAATAGCAGAAACCGAGTTACGGGGGAAAAATAGAGAGATAGAGTTGTGGAAATATCTCTTTCGACAAATTATCTGGAAAATATTGGAGATCGAGCTGGAAAACCGAGGTGTGAAAATAGTCTAGAGGAAAAAGGGCGAAAAATTATTAGAGATGACAACCTTCTTTTGTCGAGCCTAACACTCTACGCGTCCACTGAGTAATAATACATGTTCTAAAAATATCAGGGATCGAGATAGAAAACCGAGTTGGGAAAAAAGTCTAGAGATAGAGCTGCACATATATTTCTGGTGACGAAAACATTTTTTTTCGGGAAAAACGGAGAAAGGACCCAGACGTTAGGAGCAAGGGCCTGTTTGTTACGTTTTTGGACCTGTCCGCTATCCTAAAAAAATAGAAAAGGGCTTGTTCGTGATTTGAATTTAACGGGAGGTTTTTTTCCGTAAAACAGCGCGGAGGGACCCAAACGCGATTCGAAAAAATATCTTCCCCTCACAAAAAATCGTGAAGGACCTATTCGTAATCTATAGGACCTATCCGTAATTTAAAAAAATAGAGGGGCTTTTTCGCAAATGGGCGTCGCTTGACACGTGGACGGGTTGAATACTCTCCAATTCTTCCGCTTATAATAGGATTTATATATATATATCTATTTCTAATTGTAGGAGTGGATTATAAAGAATCTTCTCTCACAATCGTAAACAGATCTGAACATAAAATTAGAAGTTATCACTTACGATTCTTAAGAATTTAGAATCGCACAATTGAAACTATCCCAAAGCAGGACTATAGTACTACCGTCATAATCGATTCTGACAATACACACGGTGTGCTATATTAGCTACATGCATCTGCTGTTCATGCATGTTGATATATATAGACATCTACACGGTGTCTATTTTAATGAAGTTTTTAATAGAACTCACTTTGAAGTATCTTATAATCAGTATTAGAGTATACTCGAAAGGATAAAGAGGTATAACAACATCATTTAAATGGTACATTAGAGGTGGAAGTACATACACCCAGGAGTATGGAATCATTTTCCTATATATATGTGTGTGTGAAAAATATCTTTTACTTCTGGAAGTAGTTACTCTCACATCTGAAATACAACTTAAACAAACTTGAAATACTTCTTTATCACGTTGGGTTCACTCAAACACTAGTTATAAGATACTCCAATGTGAGCTACATGAAAAAATTGCAAGGGAGTCAATGATTTTTAGCGTATTTTGCAAATATCTTCATATACGTACATAAAAAAGAGTAAGTCCAAAAAATATGCATACCACCTCTGAAAAAATATACATATCACCTATATGATCTTATATACCCGTACACTACGTGTACATACCCTCCGTCGCACGAGATACCCCATATATATATATATAGGAAGCCTCTTTTCTACTCCTAGGTATAGTTGCTCCCTATACTGTATCTCACAATATAGGGAGTATCTCGCACAACGGAGAATATGTACGTGTAGTATATGAGTATATAAGACTAGTTAGGTGGTATTTACATTTTACGGAGGTTGTATGTATATTTTTAGACATACTCCTTTTACATTCATATATAAAGGGTATTTGCAAAATATGCTAAAAGCTATGTACTCTTTTGCAATTTTTTCATGTGGTTCATCAAGAAATATCTTATATTTAGTATATGAGTGTAGCCAAAGTGATAAAGGAATATTTCAAATTCGTTTAGGTGGTATTTCAAAGGTGAGAGTAACTACACCTGGGAGTAAAAGATATTTTTCTTACACACACACATATATATATATATTGATTACTTATATCTTTATTTACTTTAAGATTTATATAACTTGTATGGAAAGACGCTTACAAATTATTCTTACGGTGAGAGAACATTTAATATTTAGGACATTACGTGTTGTAACATCCCAAAATTTGGAGTTTTAGAATGTTTAAAATTAAAAATGAACCATTTGCATTTTCTTGGAATTAATCGAAGCTTAAATTGAATTTTCTAAAAATGAAAAGATTTAATTTGATTAACCTATGCATCAAATCAAAGGTTTCTAGTTTTTGTTGGTTTTTTGTGCTTCAAGGAATTTTTCTGTATTTTTGGAGATTTTTCTGAGTTTATTTGCTATTTATTTGAATTTATTTGGATTTGTTTGAATTTTTGGAATTAAATTAATTTAGAAATCATTTTTATTTCTCAAAAATCTGTTAAGGCGAATCCTTCATGCCCATTCCTACTCCCCACGGCCCGCTCTGTTTTACCGGTTTTCCTCACTTCGGCCAGCCACCATGAATGCGGCCGTCCGATCCTTTGCTTGTTCGGCTCGGATGAAGCCACATCGCCGCGTCACGTGCTGCCGACCGAAACCCTAAACCTAGCGCCATTTTCGGCGTTCGTGCCAGGCCCGCCCCTCTAGTCCTATATAAGTACGCCGCCAACCCCATCCCGAGGTTCCCCGTCTCGCACTGTGCCCGCCGCCCTTTTCCTCGTCGCCGGAGACCCCTCCTACTGTCCCACAAGCTCACCGAAGTTTCTCCTCAGCCGTGCACCTTTTCCGACGTCGTCGAGCCGCTCCGGTCATCCTCCGCCGTCGCCGCTTGCACGAACGAGTTCGTCGCGTCGACCTCTTCTGGATCCACCTGGTCCCGCGCTCGATCTGGTACCCAATCGCCAAAACCCGAGTTATCTTCTTCGGCTCCGGCGAAATAGCGCCGCCACTCGCTGTCGGTCACCTCCCTTGATTGCAGCCGTTCGATCACCAGCGGACATTAAAGATCATGCCGCGTCGCAGCCACCGTTCCCTTGCCCTTCATCGTCCGATTCAATCTCCGAGCCGCCGATGCGCGATGTGTGGCCCATCCGTGTCAGCATCCACATTGCCGCCATGTTAGCGCCACGTCAATGCCGCGTCAGCCCTAGCCGTTGTGCCGCAGACCCGGTCCACCGTGGACCGAAGCAGTGCCCGTGGACTCGGTCCATGGACCGTTGGCCCACATGTCAGAGAAATAGGAATTTTCTGATTTATTTTTATTTCGGGAAAAATTGGTTGCTGACGTCGGCATTGCATCATAAATCGATTTTTCAGTAGAAAAATAAATCGAGAAATTCAGATTTTCTCTTTTTCTCTGATTTCAATTTTTCAGGAGCCCGTTCTCCTTCGTCCGAACTCCGATTCCAGTTATTCAAATTTCTAAATTTTTGTAAAATCAAGCTCTACCTTTCAGAGCCATTTATTTTCAGTTTTGAGCTTGTTTGTGTCTTTGTTTTGTATTTATTTGGTTTCGTTGCTTTATTTTCCGGTAGACGCAAACCTCGAAGGAGCGAACAGAGACTTCGAAGACCAAGATTTAGCGCTAGATCAACAAGGCAAGTCGTAACCTTTGATCATGTTGAATCTATGCTTGCAAAGTTATTTTGTTTTGTACAATTGCATGTTATTTGTGTATCAATGCTAGTTTATGGGAGTGCTATTCACGTGATTGCCATTATGCCACCTTGACTATTGGAATGACATATACCCATTGTTAACCTTAAGTTGGGACATTAATAGTTGGACATAATTATAATACCAACATTGGGTTAACATAGCTATGCTTAGACCTGCTCAGTCGTACGTTGGGATTCATATCACCTGTGAACTAATGTTAATCTTGACCTAATGAGATATTGAATCATGGCTATTGGCCACTGTTGTAAAACTTGTTGTACCATGGCAGGGGATGCTATTGGTCTTGGTTGAACAAAATGTTTTCCCTCGGGCAAGTGATCGTGCAATAAAGGGGGTGCTGTCTAGCACATTGGGATGTGGCTGTCTTGCCTTAGACAACTTAAGGACTTAATCTTATGCGCCATTGAACTGGACCTAACCGTGCAACCACAAGTTTGGTATGGAACAGATCTAGCTGATTAATTTGCAATGTCTAGTCTTGAGTACTGCTAATTGTTGGTGTGGGTTCCAGGATGGACGAGTAGACTCACATGGCTCAAGAGGAGGCCCCGAGGGGTGAAACCTTAGAAGGCAGTACCGAGTTTAGACATGCATTCTAAAGGCTCTGTAGTGATATCTCTGCCGACACACCAAAGGAAGTGTGTTCGTAGCGCTTGGCACTAAGAGATGATCATGTCTTATGGGTAAAGCTGTACAACCTCTGCAGAGTGTAAAACTATTCGAATAGCCGTGTTCGCAGTCATGGACAAGTCCGGGGATTTCACACAGGGTATAGAGTGTTTCACGAAATGTGGAATTGTTGGGATGTGAACGGGGAGTTTACTGTTGTTTTGTTGTCTAAAGTTATATTGTTGAATTGTGTGGTTGATACTTGTTTTAGATGGTGTAGGATGATGCCTTGCCATTCTGTTCATGTTGTCCACCATTGATTTACCAGTTATTTATTATTGTTTTCATCAATCTGCCTTCAATCTACTTATTGTATTTAAATTCAAGTTATTGCTTTCTGCAAATGAACCATATGACTATCCTTTGTCAAACCGTGCATGAATATATTGCATCACTTCCCTACGGCTTACTGAGTACTCTTTGTATTCATGGCTTCACGCCTTTGTTGTTCAGTTGCTTAGGAAGGACCAGGAAATAATGAGTATCATGAAGAGGAATACTTTGAAGACTACGTGGACTAGGAAGGCGTTTCCCCAGACGATTGCCTGTGGCATATCGAATTGTCCAAGTTACCTTATTTCCGCTGCAACAGTTTTATTTGTTTCTTAAGCTAAGAGGCATTGGTGTATGAACCTTGACCATAAGGTCGTTCGCTTTATTCAATAATAATTTACTTCTTCTTAGTTATTTTGATGTATGGAATGATATGTCATCTATGTTTCCACTGTGTACACTAGCGTGATTCTAGGCTAGTGCAGAATATACAGAGGGTTTCGGATTTGCATATCCGGGTCCCGACACGTGTTGACGGAATTAATATATATGTGTGTGTATGGCAACATATCTAGTGAAAACCCCTTTTACTATGAAACTCATGTGTACAAGTTTTCAAAAATTCTCAAAAAATTACACATGAGTTCCGCGTTGCCACCATTTCCCGCGGGGCTACGAAAACCCCTAAGTGGCCACCATTTCCGCGGTTTCGTGGCCGCGAGTGCCTTTTCCGATTTTTGCAAGTTCATGCTGGGGCAGCATCCGACCATCTCGCCTGTACATAAGTGGTAATCCGCATTGCGTAGGTTGTCCCGTTATTTTTCCCGTATTTTTTGGGCCCTATCCAGCGAACCTCACGAGGCTATGAAATCCCCTAAGTGGGATTACCAAACAGAGAATTAATTTTTCCATTCATTACATCACAAAAAGTTTTTTTTGGGTAATTTTTCCGTTGAATACAACAAATATTGTAAAAAATTTACAACAAATATTGAAAAAATTTGCTATAGTATACGCCCTGCATCAGGCGATAGGTCTATTTTTCAAATTTTTTTGCTCTACCGTTAAAATTTTGGAATTTCGCTGTTGCGAGCCGTTAAGCAGGGCACTTGTCACCCCAGTATAGGGCGATCACCCGTGGCTTAATAAGAGGTATTTTTGCAATTTTTTTCCCGCCGATTAGTTTTGAAAAAAAAAATTAAAATAAATATTAAATAAAAAAATTCGCTTGAACACTAGGGTTTCCCACACCCTACCATCCGACTGCAGAGGCGGCGACACGTACGGTGACCGCAGTAGTGGGTGGCGAGACCGACGGCCTTGGCGATAGCGCTCGACGGGAGCGACAACGATGTTGGTGCGCATTGGTCACGCTCGACGGGAGCGATAATGATAAGCGTCGAGGCCACGACTAGAGATCCACGGTGGGCTGCAACAGCAACTGGCCGAATGGCGACTTTGGGTGCAACATCAGGCAAACTGCATCGTGGCGTGGCGCAACTCCGCCACAGGCGGCGCGACGCTTCCGGTGGCGTAGCTTCGAGCAGCGCTAGGCACAGAGACACAAGCCGCAGGAGGTAGGCTAACGTGGTTGGCAATGTAATTTTTCATATTAGTTTGATGAACAGTACTAAGAACCCTAATTGATTGTTTAGATTAATCTAATCTCCAATAAATAGTTAAGAACGACTAATCTAGATAATTAGGCAAATTAATCTATAGGATTGAAAACTGCTCAAAATGCAATTAACTTACGTGCTTTGAACTTACATAAGGTTTATAGTAGATTAATCGCTTGATGTTAGCCGAAATTCGATGCAGTGTGGATTGACGTAGGTAGAGAAATCTTGTTCAGCCTTGAAAAGCTTCGTCCTAATAATGTGTTGTAACACGATGACAATTGTCGTAGATCAATTCAATACCAATCAAGAATAGACGAAGAATAATCACAAATAGATGAACACGTATAGAGAGATCAACTATTTTACCTCTTTATTGATTGTAGATTATTTTTTCTTATACAAATGTTTCAGAATCCTACACGTCCAGCGAAGGCGGCCGGCACACATCCTCCTCCCCCACACTGTCCAGCTGCCACCATGGCTGAGATGAGCGAGGGACAGGGAGGAAAAAGGGGATATGACTGGGGCGCTTTGAGATTGGTGTTTGCCACGTGGCTAAATCTGACATGGGGCTTTGGGGTTGAGGCTTGAGTCCCAGATGAATTTCTTTTCCCACATGAGATGTATGTACGTTAGGCACTACTAGTAAAGTGCACGTACGTTGCAACGGTTACAAAAGAAGGTACTATTAATATATATCATCAAACATAAATTTAAGATGTACAATGTACACCAGTATTCGTTACACATATATCAAGGAAACATATATACAAGCATGTGTGTTGCTACGGATTAAAAAAATCATACTACATGCTTTGAAGACTCCTAACATTTTATATTTCAGACCTAACATTTTCTCGTCCTAGTGCTTATATTTTTCATATATTACACTTAGTTCAAATTTAGTTCTAAGAACCATAGAGACAGAAAAATAATTACAGGCTATAGCCACACTCCATAGCTAACAGTCTCCACCATTCCCCATGGCTGCTAGATCGTGTCAGGTCACCGCATGAACTTGCATGAGCATACTCACTCGAAATTCTAATACATAAAGATAAATATTTGGTAATCAAACCGATCAAGAGAAGGATGCGGTATTTCTTAGTCAACATCTAAGAGAGGCAGGCACACATATTATGAAACATAACATATAGGAAAAATATCCTGTAATCATCCCTCGGTGAAACCACGTGCAACTGAACTAAAAAGTTTTAAAAATTCTGAAAAAATCATGGATGTACATCTCAACTTACCCCACCTACATATAAAATTTCATGATCAAATTCATCTTATACTAGCAGTTACAAAAGACAAATTTCTCATGAACAGTGATTTTTACTGTTCATCACTATTCATTTTGCTGCTTGTTTTTTGTAACCGCTAGTATAGGATGAATTTGATCATGAAATTTTATATGTAGGTGGGGTAAGTTGAGATGTACATCCATGATTTTTTTCAGAATTTTTTGAAACTTTTTTTAGTTCAGTTGCACGGTGGTTTCACGGAGGGGGGTTGCACCGGATATGTTGCCTAACATATATATCATGTGTTGCCTTCTACCCGACAATAGATGCAAAATGGATAAAGAAAGAAAATAAAACATGTAAATATAAAGAGGGCACCATAACATAAGTCTCAAGTATATTTGTGAAGAAAGGGCGAATGGTAGGAGTAATATACCTCAAGTTGACATTGAGATGGATCCTGTTGGCCATAAATCTGCTCATTATATACCTGCAAGAAGGTAAAAAAAAAGCTTAGAATAAAATTTCCCTGGAAACTATATCTGTTTTTAGTTGATGCATTTTCAGTTCGCATGCAAACATGGTGATTAAGCTCAGATTGTGCACCTGCAACACAAACAAGTAAACTATTCAATCGAGGAACCACGAGTGATGGCTCAGCGCTTCCGCTACATTCGTCGGTATTCGGTCGACGAAAATAGTGTCGATTCCTGTAGTGTTCGTGCTAATTATCATGTCACCACCGACCAATCCAAACTGCTCAAAGCCAAAGAACATGAACATGGGGTCCTAATCCCATGGTGACCTTGACGGTGTCCATGAGGCTGTTGACAACCTGCAGCATGGCAGTGCGGCGCCAACACCGAAGGCCACCTCCTTCACCGCATGCCGCCGCACCAATTCGCCCTGAGCATAAGCAGCAACAAACAATTAGATGACCATGACTCCAATAAGATCAATGCTTTCCCTCCTAATAAAAGTTGTACAAACATTAAATCAAATGAAGGGGTAAGTATTACCATCTACTATTCATTCATATTTTAATATTTATGTAACTATAAAAAGAGAAAAGTATAGAAGCACCTCTAAATTTAATCTACAAAACAGTTATGTGCCCTCTTTTCATGATAGACTATAACAGCCAAAAGGCTATGCCAAAATAACATACATTAGCTGTGTTAGCACAATGAAAAGATAACAGACAAACAGTGAGTTTATTACCTCAATGAGTTTGAATCGGAAAGCTCTTCTTCACGTATCTTAATAAGTTCAAATCGGAAGAGATTGACTTATCAAATTGAGAAACGGAAAGGAATAAGGACACTGCTTGATTCGTCATATCACAGATTCAACGGACTTCGCATGCGAGAGAGAATGAGTCTTAATGGATTGGTTAGAATTTCACAGTGCTTTGCATCTGCATGCACAAATTATCAAGACATCATTCCAATGCTAGGATTATTGCATGGAATGGAAGACAGAGGATTGATATCTAAGGAGCAAAAAAGCCAAAAACACCCACAATAGTTAGAAAAAGATGATCTAACACATCCATCCTAATCGTAATGTCTTAGGCTAGTAGATATAGTTCAATGCCCGTGCGTTGCTACGAAAAATAAAATTGGTAACGAAACATAAAGGTAAGCAATAAAAGAAAATTGTTTTACAAGATCAAACATCTATCTTTCCTGATTACAAAAGTTTTTCCAGAAAATTGTTTTACAAGATCAAACATCTATCTTTCCCGATTCTAATTTTCTTTTATTGCTTGACCTTCATTGCTTGACTCATCACAATTGCATCTAAGATCTTGCAAACAACTTTCACAATCCATCACTATACTTCTATGAAGATAAACCTTTCAGAAACACAAAAGATGTGCACTTTTTTAACAAATACAAATTATCCCATAAACGCAAGTGGTAATTAGAATAGTAGAGATTATTACCTGTAGGTTAAGGATGTTAGATGGACTCTAGCTAGAAGAACTATGACGAATACTTATACCAGGGGTACCCCACAGCAAGGTATACATCTATTTCAAGATCGTTTTTCTCTTAGTCATTTGGGACCTGGCTGAGGCATCTGGACATCCGTGCTGACCAAGGCCGCGTCCCGCTAAGACGTAAACCCCGTTCGACCAGTAACCCCGACCAGCTCTCCGACCGCCTTGGGTCGGGGCCTACACCCACCGGTAAGGCCACAAGACTCGGTCGAAACAGCCGACCGAAGTCAATCAGTCAGCCGACCGAGTCGGTCGGGCTGCCGACCAAGGCAGCATCCCGATCCACTCGGGGGCTCGGGGCCGATCGAGTCCGTCTTCGCATCTCTCAGTGGTATGTCTGCCGATCGAAGTAACCCCCCGACCAGCTCTCCGACCTGCCCGGGGGCTCAGAGCCTACACCCACCGGGTGCGCTCGCGCGCACCCGGCCCAAGCCGGCCGACCTAGCCGGTCGGACTCCGCCGATCCAACCGTACGCTGCCCCGAAGAACCTGCCACTTCGTTGCACGATGCAATAACTGGTCTCCAAGAGATCAGATCGACAAAAGTTCTCAACGAGCGGGGGCTGGAAACGTTCATATATGACGTGCGAGTTACATACAGTTGCTACTCGCACCACGACAAACTGACCTGAAGACATCAAGATGGCCTAACGCTTAGGCGCGCATACCAACCGCCCTCGATGAGGGCGTCCCTCGCCTTGATGAGCTTCGGGACAGCGTCGATCAACGCATCAACGGCGGCGACGTCGCGGGCGGTGGCGTCTTGCTCAGCCCATTCAGCCTGGGCAAGCTCGAGGTCCTCCCAAAGCTCCGCCAAAGAGGCCTCCCCGCCCAGGGGCGCCGGCGCATCATCGTCTCCGAAGCTGAACACCAAGGTTCCATTCTTGGGAGAAGCCATGCGAGAAGCTGCCGCGTCAGCAAGCCGAAGCTCATAGGCGAATGGCTCCTCCAACTCCTGCAACTGTGCCATTCTCATATATATTCTCAAGGCACGGAAGCCGAGCGGCTCTTGATCAATGGGGGCGTAAGAAGCCGAAGCGTCGCCATGCATACAAAGAGATCACGCCGCCGAAGACGATGGGCCTATCCGGAACGCACGCTGCTTCGAGATGGCCCCTGGCTATCGATTTAATACTTATACCAGGGGTACCCCACAGCAAGGTATACATCTATTTCAAGATCATTTTTCTCTCAGTCATTTGGGACCTAGCGGCCATCCTAGCAGCGGTACAGAGTGCTGGAGGGGGTATTCCCAAAGTCTCCGTCCCTCGCAGATGGGATTATCCCTAAATATTGGCTGAAACGCCAAACAGTTCATCTTAGGCCCAGCTCTAGACCCAACGGGGTCACGAAAGACCCTCAGCCTCGTTCAGGCCCGCCAGGGGCGGTCTGACCTGGCTTCAGGTCGGATGCCACCGCAAGCTCCGACCTGGCCACGGGTCGGATGCCCCCGCAAGCTCCGACTGGGATTCGGGTCGGGCGCCCCCGCGGCCTCCAACTTGGCCTCAGGGCAGATCCCAGAGGAGCTCCGACTCAGCCACGTTCGTCACGTCGCCGGTCGACTCCGAGTTAGTTACCTGCCCCTGGATACGACGGTATGCCGGGGCAGGTGGCTCCTCCCCAAGGTGGCCAGAGGGCCGCCAAAGTCAAAGCACCGGTCGCTTCACCACGTCAGGCGCAGTGGAGAGACGCGCTCCCTCCCGAGGCGGCTTCAGGGCTAATCATGACAGCGTCAGCGTCTGACAAGCGTGCAGAGGGCAGGTGTGCACCTTCCCGACGGAACGCTGTCCGTTGTGTCTACCAACCCGTGCGTAACAACAGAACTGTCAATCATCAAGACCAAGACCAGAACTCCTAGGCGAGGCGCACTCTACCTTTTTCTCCAAACACTCCCGTGTAACTTTGCCCCTCCGCCTATATAAAGGGAGGCAGGGCCCTCAAGGAATGGGGGGGAGCATTCTCTCATTCACACCCGATCGCACGCACTCACATCTACATTCGAACCATCCGACCCAAACGAACACCCCGAGCTCCTCCACTCGGACGAAGGCTAAGGGCCTGTCCTTAGCCCTCGCTTGTAATCCCGTGTACTCCACTACACCCCGAGCAATACTAAACCACCACGAACTGGACGTAGGGATATTCGGCCCGAACCAGTATACATCTTGGACTCCTGTAGTCTAACCATTCAGGGAGAGAGAGCGCACGGCCCCTATACTTACAAATTTACTTGCCGGTTATACGAAACACCGACAGCTGGCGCGCCAGGTAGGGGCCTTCGCGTGCCATCATCTTCGTCTCCGGACTCCAAGTCACCTCCTTGATGGCTTTCTTCACCCGCGATGGCGCGTTTGCGTCAGGGAGCTGGATCCGCTTCGGCTCCCTCGACTTTATCGCCACTCCGGCGGGAGAGTTCGCGCTCGTCCCCGTCACCTCTCAGGTCCAGGCCTCCGCTAGGAGTCTGGACTCCATCGCCGACGCCGGCGACCTCGAAGAGGCCCTACACGACCATGATGCGAGCTTGGCGCCATCGCTGCTTCGACAAAGAATAAGACGTGAGCCCTTGCAGGCAGAAGCTTCGCCCTCCGCGGGCTCACGATTCATGGTGATGGCTGGCTATACGCCAGCCTCCGTCCACGAACTGCTGGAGGTCTCCTCCAGCGACGACTCCAGCTCCGACGCGGAGTACACTACGAAGACTTGTACTCTCGCGAGTGCAACATGGCAAAGTGGCCGGCTTGGCCACGACCCGTGAGTCGAGGACCGCTGCCCGTATGCCGAGGCGCAGGGGGTGGAGGAGGGGCTCGTGCTCGCCAAGGCTGAGCTGGCAGAAGAACACCGAGGCTCGGAAGGCCCACCGGACAAACTTCAGCCGACTGGAGCGGCGCCACCGAGCCTCACACGCGCCGCGTGGCAGTGTGCACACGCCGCCAGACCAAGATCAATCGCCGAGGGGTCTGACGGTCCTCCGTTCTTCCCTCGCGCCAGCCAAGATATCGCCAGCGGCCAGAATGCCGCTCCGCAGATCCCCGAGCTCAAGACCTGTGGAGCCAAGGCCACGCATCAGAACCTCCGGCCGGGAGGCGTCTTGCGATCCACAAACCTTCCGTCCGATTGGACTCGCCACCGTGGCACCGACCGACACTGGTGCGCGCTTACGACCGCCGAAACGGTCGGACGCGGGACCTCCCGGTCGAGCCACGCAGGTCTTGGTTGCCGACTCGACCGAAGAAGCCCTCCGTCGACCAGCTGGCTGACGGATCGCTTCCCGCCGACCCAACCGAGGCTCGACGCCTCGCCCGGCGGGCGAAGTCCTTCGCCCCGGTCGAGAAGACCTCTACAAGAGGATCCCCTCTGGGGTCCTCCGGAAGTGCATTCCGGCGAACCAAGGAGGGCGGCTGCTGCTCGACATCCGTGCCAAAATCTGCAGCCACCACGCTGCGCCACGGTGAAGTTAAGGCGATTCTATCCCTAAAACTCCCCCTTTATTACTTCATCTCCGGCAAATCCTCCGAGTTCAAAGTGCGGCGTGTCGACTACATCCTGGTCCTCATGTGCCACTCGAGGGTTACTTGCTCGCAGATTTTGCCTAAGCAGTACGGACCGACCATCGCGACCCCCGTAACGGCAACCCTTCTAGCCTAAGCGCTACGACCTCGTCCCCATGGCTCTGATTTAAGTAGCACTTTATGCAAAAGGAAGTGCCCGCGCGAGGTGGTCCTTGGTCGATCCAGGACGCTTTGGGTTGTCAATATCGCTATCCTTGCGCTTCTCGAAGTATCGGCCTCGACCTACACTCGAACAACCCCATGTTCCTAAGAGCTACGGTTATTCAGTGAGTGCTCGTCACGAAGGGAAATGCAAGATATCGAACAAGGTATCCAAAATATATTACATCATACAAAAAACAAAAGTTAGGCACAGGCGCCCAAAGGATCTCTCGGCCAAGGCGCTATCGTCGTCCGAGCCGCTGCCGCCGCGGCGACGCCGCTTAGCGCCGCCACCTTCTCGCCGCCGCCCGATCTCGGCCGCTGGCTTGAGTCGCCTTCGATCCCGGCGACGGCTGCCATCGGGTCGAAGGAGGTGTCGCGGTGGCACAGTAGGTCAGCACATACTCCGCCATGACGACGGCGACTTCCGGCCCCTTGCGAGTGAAGCGAAGGCGCAAAGGCGCCAAGCAGTCGGCCAAGGCGTCGGCCGCTGAGTGAGACCAAGGCGTACTCGACGGCACGGTCCACGCAGCTTTCGTTCAGCCTCACCCCCAGTGGATCCAGGCTCCTACCCTTGCTCTCGAAGGCTGGGCGGAGCATGCACAGGAGGGCCTCGCGAGATCCATGGTCCGCGATACTCGTGGCTACCTCTTCCCGAAGTCCTCGGCCCGAGCCTGCAGCGTCGCCACATCCTCCTGCCGTGGCGAAGCCTCAGCGACCTCGGCCCGAGCTTGCGCCTGCGCCTCCTCGGTGTCGCAAGCTCCTCCTCAACGGCCCGGACTCGAGCCTGCGGCCGCAGCACCTCCGCTTCTTGGGAGGCGGCCCTTGCGGCTTTGGGCGGGCGGAGGCCTTCACTCTTCATTGCGGCGCCAGATCCGCCGTCCCGCACTCCGCTGGGGAGCGCCGAGGTCGTTCCACCACGCCCCTCCCCACCGAGGCGGCCACCGGGTGCCGCGGATGGTCAGCCATGAACCCGAGCGTAAACACCGAGACAAAAAAGAAGCAAGTCAACGTCAGCAAAAACGAAATCAAGGCCATCTCAACTTCAGGCAAAGGAAACTCACTCAAGGCGAGGGATCCTAATGCGGAGGATTGTCGAGGGCGGGGTGATCTCGCCCTTCATTGCGGCAATGAGGACCCGGTTTCAGACGGGCCTCTTGGCATCGGAGCCCCACGGGCCCGCTGCCGCCTCCCGCTTCCCAGCCCTCCGGTCGTCACCACCGTTCGTCATCCGTCGTTCAAGCGTGAGATCCTCTCCTTCTTGTGTTAAAAGAAGCGCAGGAGGCGAGGGAGGCAACGAAAACGGCGGGGCGCAGCCACCCTCAGGCACTCCATGCGATATTTATAGGAAGCGGGCGGCGGCCGCGGCGAAGCGCCGCGTTAAGCGAGGAGCCGCACCAAGATAACTCCACGCCCGGCGCAACGGGACACGCACTTTCCACTCCCCCCGCTGCGCATTAAAATGCGATGGGATGGCAGGGGGCGGGAGGACGCTGCTTCAGACAAACCACAGCGCGGCCCCTCGATTTCGACTCTGGCTGGACCGCCGCATCGACGAACGGCGGCAGACCGCATGGGCCGCCGTGGCCCCAAGGTGGTGGAAGGCCGATTCGCCGCTGCTCGGTACGAGCGACGGCGCCTAATCGCCACGACGCCCAAAGACGCAAAATGAAAAGTTAAGGCAGCTCTATCCTTAAAGCTTTTTCTCGTTCCCGCACGAATCTTTTACTCCTCCGAGTGCAAGCGCTGCGTGGCGACCACAGCATGGACACCACGCACCGCTCGGGGGATACAAGTTCACACACTTACACGGATCGGTAACCCGACTGCCTGCTCGGTTCTCCCTAGCGGTAACCCCCTCGACCCGAGTGCTACGGCCTACGCCCCAAAGGCTACGGTTTCGAAGTAGCACTTCGCGGAAGAAGGAAGTGCCCATGCGGTGCGATCCATAGTTGGTCGGGGACACTCCTTTCCCGCGCAAGTGCAAATGAGCGATTCATACTTAAGCTCCTACACTCACACGGGTCGGTGACCCGACTGGCTATTCGGTTCTCCCTAGCGGTAACCCTCTCGACCCAAGTGCTACGGCGTACGCTTCAGTGGCCATGGTTTCGAAGTAGTGCTTCGCGGTAGAAGGAAGTGCCCGTGTGGTACGATCCATAGCTGGTCGGGAACACTCCTTTTCCGTGTCGAGTGCAAGCGAACTTTTCATTCCTTAGATCCCTGTTTTTTCCTGGACTTTCCTCAGAAGTGTTAACATACCGACCTAAGCTCGTACAACCCCCGCGGTTTCTAAAGCTATGGTCGTCAAATGTTTACCACATCTGGGAAGTGCGAGGGACAAAGTCGGACCTATGGAATGGCCCGACTGGCCAAAGCGATAAAACGAACTTCGATTCATTACACGACGCGGCCCCTACATTGCCAAAGGCAAAAATCTAACTTTTTCCCACTCCCGGTGGAGGACGCTCTGCGGCGACATCCGACCAACGATCACTTCGATGGCAAGGTCAATGCCATCGTAGTGGAAGAAGACGAAGACGAGCACCGAAGAAACTCCGAGGTCGCTCCCCTCGCTCATCGAACGCTCGGCGTGCTCCGGCACGCGGACCAAGGCGGCGGCAAGCGAGCTCGGACCTTGCACGGCGGTTCCGAATACTCGGTTGCGAACCTCTGGCCGGCCCCGAAGGTCACTACCGGGCGGTTCGCTTAGGCGGCTCTGCTCCCGCCCCCTTCACCGACATAGCCGTTTCCAACAACATGGCTGCCGCGTCACGCTCCTCCACCGCCAGTTCTCGTGCCTCCACGGCGTCTCGGAGATTCTCCTGCTACCCTGCAGATCGAAGCAACGGCAAAAAGCACGCCCGGCAATCCACGATCGCGGAAGACCAAGCTAGCGTTGAAACCATCACCGAGAAGAAGCATCGGTACGCGGGACGCCGATCAGCGGGCATTGCTTCGGTCGAAGCACCACACGTCCCATCAGAGTGCCTCGCCGCGCCGCTGGTGAGACGTATCAGTTCCTAATCATTTCCTTTCGCATTTAATTGCCTCCATGCGCATTAAAATCCAGCAGGAGTCATCAGGGCTTCGCTCCGGGCGACACGCCCCGCAACCTCTCGATCTCCGCCGCTGGGCCAGATCGACTGGGCCGAAACAGGTATGAAAAGTCCACCGCGCCGCACCGGCCTCAAGGTGGCGAGAGAGCTCAATAACTTGTGCCAGGACCCGATCCGGCGCCGCGGGTTCCAAAGCCCTAATCCACCAAGTGGACTCAGGGTCGCCCGGCACGAAATGAGCAAGGGGCGAGCACGAGGCGAACCCCCAGCGGGTCTCTAGTTGGGTTGGCGGACGACCCAATCGTCTTAACTCATGTCCGAGACCATACTTCACACTCTCCAGCGGAGCCCCTCGAAGGGTAGCAGCCAGCTGCGCTCCGGGTCGGTGGATGGCCTGGGGTCCGATACGGGCTTGAGTAAAGAAAGGTTTTTTATGGGTCGACCCCAGCGGGTCGGACACCCGACGTAGGGATCGTCCGCTCGGAGGTCGCTAGATCTCCAGGGCCCACTCGGATCACCCGTTAGTAGCTCCACGAGCACGGTGTTCAAACCAACGCATGGTAAACACGCACTTGCTCACCCTCCAGTCCCACACTGCGACGGGCGATCCGTGGATGACGAAGGCCACTCCTCTCGCAGATAGCTCGCCCGACGAGGACTCGAGACGGACGCCTTCGCTTAGCTCCGTGATAAAACCACCGCAAACGCGCCCAGCCACGACG
>JAYEVE010001408.1:0-41732 GCA_036346375.1 Guadua angustifolia | reverse complement strand
ATTGTGAATGGGTTCAGCCCACGAGAGAATACCTTCGACCACGGCGAGCAGGACCTCTTGGTCGGAGATCAAGGGAGCCGCCAGTGTCTCCAGAATGACGTCCGAAGGGATCTCATCGTCGGAGGAGCCGAGCTTGGAAAGGAAATCAGCGCTGGAGTTGTCCCTCCTGGGTATGTGCTTGAGCTCCAGATTCTGGAACCATTTCTCCATCTTGCGCACCTCTGCGAGGTATTTTACCATCGAGTCTCCCGAGCACTGGTACTCTTTGTTGTATTGATTGACGACAAGCTGGGAGTCACCCTTGACGATCAACCGGTGCACGCCCAACGCCTTGCAAGCTCGTAGGCCTGCCAAGAGAGCTTCGTACTCTGCCACATTGTTGGTCACCAGAAACCCAAAATGAACAACATATCTTAGCTGGTCGCCGCGCGGGGTAAGAATGAGGATTCCAGCCCTCGAGCGCTTGAAGGACCTCGAGCCATCAAAGAACATGATCCAGGTCTTCTCTTCCTCGACCTCAAGCTCTGGAGCGGGTTGCGATGTCTGCTCGACCACGAAGTCGGCGAGCACTTGCGACTTGATGGCCGTTCGAGCTACGACCTGGACATCGAATGCTGCCAGCTCCATTGCCCACTTAGCGATACGTCTACCGGCTTCCGGGTTCCTTAAAATGTCTCCGAGAGGGAAGTTGCTCGAAACGAACATAGAGTGCGCTTGGAAGTAATGACGAAGTTTGCACGAAGCCATGAGGAGAGCGTACAGTAGCTTTTGTACCTACGGGTAGTGCTCCTTCAGGCCGTGCAGGACTTCGCTGACATAATAGATTGGTTGTTGCTACGTTTCCCGCTCAGCCACCAGGACAGCGCTGACGGCTTGGGTGGTGGCCGCGAGGTAGAGTAGCAATTTCTCGCCAGGCTGCGGAGTCGTGAGCAGGGGTGGGGTTGACAGGTAGACCTTCAGCTCGTCAAAGGACCGTTGCGCCTCTGTGGTCCATTCAAAACTCCCTTGCTTGCGCAGGGCTTTGAAGAACGGCAACCCGTGCTCGCCAAGCCTCAAGATGAACCGGCTGAGGGCGGCCATGCGGCCGGTGAGGCTTTGTACCTGCTTGACCGAGGTCGGGGGTGCCATCTTCTTGATCGCCTCGATCTTCTCTGGATTTGGACCAACTCCTGAGCCCCCGATCATGTAGCCGAGCACCTTCCCCGAGGTCGCGCCGAACACGCACTTCTCCGGGTTGAGCCATACTCTGTGCTTGTTCAAGTTGGAGAAGGTTTCCTCGAGGTCTTGGATGTGGTTGTCCTCAGAGATTGCGACCGATCTAGGGGTCGAACGTCTTGGTCATCAGGCGCTGGAATGTGGCCCCGGCGTTGTGAAGACCGAACGATATGGTCGTGTAGTAGTAAGTCCCGAACGGTGTGATGAACGACGTCTTGTTCTCGTCGTCGACCGCCAACTTGATCTGATGGTAGCCGGAGTACGCGTCCAGTAAGCTTAACATCTTCGCATTTGCGGTGGAATCGACGATCTAGTCGATACGTGGAAGAGGGAAGTTGTCCTTCGGGCACACCGAATTCAACCCCGTGTGGTCCACGCACATCCTCCACTTTTCGCCTTTCTTTTGCACGATGACCGGATTCGCCAGCCATTCGGAATAATCTATTTCACAAATGAACCCAGCCTTCAATAACTTGTCGAGATTTGCCTTGATGACCGTGACCTTCTCAGGGGAAAAACGACGGAGCTTCTATCGTACGGGACGGCAATATGGTCTGACCTGCAGTTTGTGCTCTATCACTCCCTTGGAACTCCCGGCATGTCTGCCGGTTTCTAGGCGAATATGCTCTTGTTAGCGTGGAGGAAGGTGATGAGCTCGAGTTCCTATTTGGAACTCAGCCCGTCCGAGTCTACCTGGTCGGGTCACCCTCCTCAAGCGGCACGGCCTTCGTCGATCCACTAGGCTGGATTGCCGCCTTCTGACGGGTGTTCTTCATCGTTGCCTCTAGACCTCGCTGAGGCAGCATGCCGGTGAGGGCCAAGGCCTTGGTCTCGCATCCATGCGCCGCCTGCAGGTCGCCCCACACAGTAATGATGCTGTTGGGGCCGGGTAGCTTCATACACCGATGGCCGTAATGGTTGGCCGCCATGAACTTTATCAAGGCAGGCCGCCCGAGAATGGCGTTGTACGGGAGGTCTCCCTCGACCACCTCAAAGGTGATCAGCTCGGTGCGGAAGTTGTCCGAGTCGCCGAAGGTGACGGGTAAGACCACCTGTCCCAAGGGGATGGTCAAGCTTTCCGGTACAATTCCGAAGAAAGGAACTACTATGTTCTTGACCTTCGATCGGGGAATCTGCATCCGATCAAGAGCGCCTACCTGAAGCAGATTGAGGGAACTGCCGCCATCGACCATGACGTGCCCGACCATGGTATTGCTAATGGTCGGGGTTACGACCAAGGCGGTCTTCAGATTTTTAGCCATACCTTGGAGAGCCTCCTCTGAAGAAAAGGTGATGGTGGCACCAGCCCACTTGCAGTGTTGCTCGATGGGCTTCCCGGCGGCGACCTAATAGATGGCCCACGAGGCGGCCTTGAGCTCGCACTGGGACTGGTAAGCCGATCTGACGCTCGCTCTGCTGGAACTCCATGTCGAGGTCGTCATGGTCCGTCCCAGCATTCACCCTGTCTGGCTGCTCATCTTCTTTTGGGAGCATGGGCATCTCCCCATGCCCATCGTAAAAAGCCTCCAATTTGCTCTGCCAAGACCTGCAGGTCCGCAGGTCGTGGCCCGGCGCCCTGTGAAATGGGCAGAATTTTGCTTCATCGTACCTGCTGGGGCTGGTTCGGCGCCTGACGAGGTCGGGGCCCTTCCCCAGCCGTACCCCGAACCTCCAAAACTTCGCGCTGGCCATTTGCCGAAACGACCACTCGTGGCAGGCCGCCCATATTCTTGCGGTCACGTTTCCGCTTCTTGGTGGTGATGCCGTGGTCTGTGCCCTTGGAGTTGGATGGGTCGGCTTCTCCGGGGTTTAGACCAAGCTTACCTTGGTCGTAATCGTGTTTCCAGCGGACAGCGTCATCCGCATCCGCGTAACGCTCCGCCATGCGGAACAATTTGTTGATGCTGAGCCGCGAGGTGATTTCCAGGTCTTCGGTGAGGCGCCAATCGCGGACGCCGAACTTGAAGGCCTTGATAACGGCCTCGTCGGAGATGCTCAGAATCAAATTCCTTGTGCGGATAAATCACTGCACGAAGTCACGGAGCGGCTCGTTCTTGCCCTGCATGACGCGATCCAGGTCCTTCTCCCTTCCCGGCCGCTCGTAGCAACTCTGGAAGTTGCAGCTGAGGGCGCTCTAGATTTGGTGCTATGATCTGAAGGAACTGGGCTTCTGGTTGAAGAGCCAAGTTCGAGCGGCACCATCCAGCACGGTTGGGAGATAATTGTCCATCATGAGCTCATCGTCCCCGGCCGCCAGGATGGCTGTCGAGTAAATCGACAGAAACTCGTCGGGATTCTTAGTCCCGTCAAAGCGCTCTATCGATGCCGGCTTGAATCGGTGGCCAGCGCTTGCCGACAAAAGGTCGTCGGAGAGGCCGAAACGGCCGTGGTGGTGGGGACAGTGCACGCCGGAGAAAATCGTCGCCGGCGAGACCTACGCTGTTGCTGGATTCAGAGTCGAGGCTGCCTCGGCGGGCTAACCTTCGGTGAGAACGACCGTGGCGCCAAGCACGGGAGTCACCTGAGAGATAACGCAGGCGGTCCTGGACCCTGCGGCGCCTAGGCGGGACATCCGGGGAAAGACCTCCAGAATCACCGCTGTTTGACGGGGAGCTGATGTAGCTCGGTTGACGCAAAACTCCATTCGGAATGGTGCCCGTGGGATGGCGGCGCGGAGGAGTCAGGGTAACGTCCCGAGATTGCCAGCGAGAAGGTGCCTCCTGCCGGGGATGAGTTGTCGTCACTAGGGGTGGAATCGAGCCGAGCCGAGCCAGGCTCGGCTCGGCTCGACCGAGCTCGTCAGTTTGCGAGCCGAGCCGAGCTTGGCTCGTTGTCTTTGTTGAGCTGAAAACCGGGCTCGGCTCGGGCTCGGTCAAGCCTCGAGCCGAGCCGAGCCAGCTCGTGAGCCGCTTGGCATGTGGGCCCACCTCATTGCGTCAACTCTCAAGTATGTTCATTGTATGTTCCTTGTTCAATATGACTGTATGAATGCCAAGTCGATTAAATGTCTGTGGGCTGTGGCTAATTTTGTATTAAAATTAAGCCTCATGTAATTTGGATAATCGATTAATGATTAGTGAATAGTGAAAGTGATTCTGAACATCTGAATTTTACCGAGCCTAACGAGCCAACGAGCCGCTCGCGAGCCGGCTCGGGCTCGGCTCATTGTAGCACCGAGCCAGACGGTAGGCTCGGGCTCGGCTCGTTGATGCACCGAGCGGCTCCCCGAGCGGCGACTTTAGTGCTGGGGAGGTATGACCTCGGTTGCAGCCCGGTCAAGCTCTTCAGCCAGGGTTCGGCCAAAGAGTTTCGACCTTACCCTATCAGGATCAACCATGACCCGGGCGATAGCGCGGAGGCGCTCTCCCGAGGGAGGAAGCCTGGGATGCCCAGACGAGGTGCTGGCCTTCTCCTGGTCCTCTCACCGGAGGGCGGTTATGGCTTGATTGATGGCAACATGCACCATCCGACGAGCATTTTTAGGGGTATGTGGTTCGCGTCCGTCCGCCGCTGCATCCGCGCCATGGCTATCCACCATTAGGACATGCTGCTCGCGCAGCGGGGGCGAGGGCGAAAACAGGGACGTGGAGTCACCGTGCTTGTGGTCTGCGCCCGAGCCCATGCTCGAAGAACGTCCTTCGATGGAGTGCGCCATGCTCCTGAGTCCTTGGTGTCTTTCCTGTGAATGAGCAAAGCTATCGGGCCCCACGGTGGGCGCCAGCTATCGACGATCGGGATTGCCTGACCGCAAAAGTGAAACAGGGTTAGTGAGATCGGGGGACCTAGACAGAGCCTTGCCCAATCGGTGGAACAGGTTTGATGCGGCGTTGGTCGGAGCAAGACGACAACGAGCGTGACACGGGAAATTATACTGGCTCGAGCCCCTGAGAAGGTAATAGCTCTACTCCAGTCTCACCCTGAGGCGGTGGTCTTGACTATTCTTGAGTACAAAAGTGTTTTCAGCTCAAGCCTAAGCTCATCACAATGGCTATGACTACTGCCTGGGCTATGGTGCTGTGCGTGTGTGTTGTCTTTCTGTTGATCTCTGCGGGCTCTTATATCTTCCTTGCAGTTGCTTGTAACGGACGGGAGAGATTCTCGAGGAAGTGGCCTCGTGCGTATTGATAGTGGGCAGTAACCGTCCTGGACATGTCGCACACGTCCGCCTTAACTCCACGGTCCCAGGTCGTGGTAATCGCACGCTCCAGAATCCAAGGGAAACCACCCCGAGCAAGAGCCGGTCGCACTCCCTCCAAGCTCGAGGTCGTGTGGGGGTGGAACTCTTGGCCAAGGCAGGCCCTAGGTCATGCGGGACGGCACAGTCCAAGTCGTGGTCGATACCCTCGAGCCAGGAGCACCGTTGACCATGCTTTGATCGGCTGAGGATCTCCCTGTCCCCGTCAAAAATATTCTCAAAGCTGCGCTTAGACCAAAAAAGAAAGTCTTTCTTTGGGTCGGTGCATGCCATCCTCAGTCCCCGTAATATTCGCCGATTATTTTGTTGCATTAATTGGACAGGCCGAATAAGACATTCGAATTGTCATTTTAGGGTTTCACAACATGCAGCAGGTCATTCCTCGTTTTTCGATCGCCCTGTGTTGCATCGTCACTAGAAAGTGCATTAATTGAAACTTTAGTTAGGAGAGTATATTTAACAAACACACCGCCGTCACATACCAATTAATTAAAAATAAATATACCACATTTCATACAAATGTATGTTGAGTATGTAACAACCATTCTAAAAGCTATATTTGATTTTTCTAAATTTTAAAAACAACAAAAATATTTTCTCATTCCATTTGGAATTAATAATGTCGTCGGCATGTTATTTGCCGCTGATAAAGGTGGTGCTGTCATGTGGGACCGCTTTGAAGTTCACTGCCATGTGGGACCGCCTTTATGTCGGCGGCATGTTATTTGTCACGACAATGTGGTTCTGCCTTGCTTGCCATGTGGGACCGCATTGAATTCCTTCATTTGGGCGTTAAGTTGCCGTTAGGGGGAGGAAGCGTGTCGTCGGTATACTATTCGCCGCCGACATAGGTACTTTTAGCGAGAAACGAAATTCAAAATCCAGCCCGCGCCAACTAGTCATCGTGGCAGGGAGTATGTAAGTCGTCGGGCTAGTCTATTGCCGCCGACACAGGGCATATACTTGTCGTCGGTTATGAAACCGTCGACATAGATATTTTGGCCGACGACACTGATGTCGTTTCCTGTAGTGAAAACAACAAACTGGTATTCAAGGGGTATTAGCAAGAATGATGGAAGTGGCACATTACATAGAAAACCCACGTTACATGGTGTACTATGTTCCTTTGAGTTCATCTACCATAGAATATGTCTACTAGGTTGCATGTCCCAGCTCGTGCTACAATGGATGAAGGTCAACGCTACATTGAGGGCTATGGTTCTACCATGGAAGTTGCCATGAACGATGTTGCCTACACCGCCGTAGTTCACTTACACTATGCATTACCCGAGTTGCGTGCTACTTATCGCCTTTACCCTGCTAGATCACCACAAGGAGACACAACATACCCAGATCCTTCAGAGACCCGCATGTACAAGCTGCATAGTCTAGTGGAGTTTAGCAATGCCACAGATGAGCACCACCGCCATCTGGCCCAGGAGGCAGTGGAGTATCGTCGTCATGTGGGATACCTGGAAGGTGTGATAGCCCCATTCATCAACATGGGGTTTATCTCCCGTTTGGTCATGGGTACCGCCGCACCTGTTGTTCCTCCTGCACCGCCTGCTTCTGCTGACCCAGCAGCTACACCACCACCTGCTCCTGCTGTACCCACCACTCATCACCGCACAGCTCGCATGTCAGTTGGACGGAGTAGACCCCACCTTACTAAGCGCACTGTGGAGTCTAGGCCTTCGACCTCTCGTTGTCCTCCGACAACACCAGCTCCTCAGCGAGACGCTTCTCCAGCCACAAGAGGTAGCTCTTCAGATCCACCACCGCTAAAGCGGGATGACCTTAAGACTGAGTTTGCCGGATGGTTAGAGACTAGTGACTAGAGTAGTTGGTATGTCATAATGATAGCAGGTGCCCTTTTGTAAAATAGATGATAAGGGCTGATTTTGGTAGTGTATCATGTAAAATAGTTGATATGGAAGTTGATGTTGCATTAAGTAAGACATCGGTTGTAGAAGTGATATTGTATTATGGCATATGTAAGATATTATATGCATGAATGAAAGCTTTTGGGTTGTAGAAATTTCCTGAATGTTTTGGTTGCCTTCGTGAATATATAACATAAGAGTTAAAAATTTTACACATAGCAAACCTTGATAAGAATTTCTTTCAACAAGAAAAGTAAAAACATATGAAGACTCCGGGATGAGAAACATAAATTCAGAATAAAAGTGGTATAATGAGAGAAAAATATATATAATAACTATTGTAATCCCTTCCTTTTAATTTTAAATGTTCTTGATTACTAATCATCTTTCTTGTTAAAAATAATTCCGGAAGGTCAATAAGACAAAATGGGCTAATATTGCAAGGAAACTAACAAAAATTATAAGAGAAAAATTAAAACCTATATTTGGTATTAATAAAATATGAAATGGGTATAAAAATATATAGTTATACCACTACCATACTTGAATGTCAAGAAATGCACCATAGTGCAAAATATTATCATGAGTCATTCAAGAATCAAAATGCAAACTACTACGATGAATTTGCGAAGCACATAATAATAATATGAAGTCTTATATTCGCACATATGAAGCTTATGTGAATTCACAAAACTTATTATGAAAACATAGACGTCAGGTAAACAACTGGTGTACATATTTACAGCAATTTCATCCAGCCGGAGCGCCGAAACGTCCTCTTTTACTTTCTAATAAGAAAGCAGTTATGACCTAGATTCGCCACTATCTTACCAGCAACCCAAGGTGTACAGATTGTATCCAATAATTTTATTAAAGAAACAATAGATTTCCATTTGTGAGATTGGTTAGTGTTATGCAAAAAAAATCGTGTACAATTATTTAACTCATGGCAATAAATGTATAATTATGTGTGTAACTTTTGGCTTTGTATGACCTCCTTTGAGAAAGTTTTATTTGGTATTACTGTATGGATATTTCTCGTTAATACATAACGTTAAGGTGAAAATTGCCGATGAGATAATCCTCATGATAAAAAGAATGCCTTAACCGTTACCCATAAAAATTTATCATCATTCATCTGTTGCTTATCCATGTTATTAAAGCAATTCTTATTGCCATTTCAGGATGCCGGTTACCAGATCTCTTAGTCATCTTTTGGAAAGTGAAGCTATTCCAGTTACACAATCTCAAGAAAATGTAATTCCAACACCCGTTCAGCCAAATCCTATTCTCAACCTACAGATCGCAATGTTCCACCCCCGCCTCAATATCGAGCAAATCCTATTCCAGAAGACCGCATGCCTAAACCCCCGACCATGGCACAAGTGCTCGCCATGATCGAACAAAATCGACAGACACATACCTTGCTCCCACAACAAATGGTTCAAAACACTGCTAATATCAGTGCCACCATTGCTAGAAATGGTGATGGGAACTTTTCAAATTACTCCAAGCTGAATCAGTTTCTTAGGACTCGACTGTCGGGACCCGAATATGCAAATCCGGACCCTCTGTGTATACTGCACTAGTCCAGGATCACGCTAGTGCACACAGGCTCAACATTAGTGAATATCATAATCATACACAAGCGTAAATAAGACAAAGACATAATATATTAAATGTTAGTAGTTGTATGACCTTATGGTCAACTTACTTAGCAATGCCTCACAAGGTGAACAATAATTTGAACTGCAATGAATGAAGACGTAGATAACCCCTCGGTATACCACGAACTAACCGACAAGGCTCGCACCCTAAACATTCGTCCTTCATGGTACTCCTTCTTGAAAGATCGATGTTTTTGTAGGCAAGGGTGAGTACACCAACACGTACTCAACAAGTTGTGCATGTAATGCAATTCTATTATAGCTATATGCAAGGCTTATTCCAAAGGAATGGCTAAGTGGTTCTTAAGCGATGGCGGCATTTTCAAACATAAGCAATATGTAGATTGAAAAGACAGTAAAACAAATAATAACGAGTAAATAGATTCCTTTGTTTGCAAATCAACCCAAGTTTCAACCTAAATCAAATTCCATTATCCACATGGCATCCCGCCATCCAAGCAGTTGACAAGTTTTAGTTAACTACCCCTTGACTGTAATTCCCGAGCATTGCTCAATACCGTGAGCACGGCTATCCGAATAGATTGTACACTCTGCGGAGGTTATGCACTTTACCCACACGACATGATAATCTCTTTGATGCCAAGCGCACTTCCTTTGGTGTGTCGGCGAAGTCATGACAAAGCCTTTACAATGCATCCTCTTAACCCGATGCTACCCGCTAAGGTTTCAACACTGAAGTGGCTCTGTTGCCACGACAGGGCCCCCTCTTCGCCATGTGAGTTTTCCCGTGAACTCGGACCCACACCACCAAGATAGCACTTAAGTTAAGCATTTGCAAATTAGTCACCTAAGTTTGTCCCATTCGAGACATGTGGTTGCAAGTTAGACTCAGTCAAAGGCTCGCAAGGTTAAGTCCTTAGTTGTGACCGAGGCAAGACTAACCAAAAGTGATCTCAATAACCAAAACCAAATAAAAACCAAATCTGTTGTCAATTGCCACCTTTGGCCCACAAAAACAATCTTGCCACTTGCCCCAGTCTAAATGAATTGTCCATCCCAGTTGATTACCAAACACCACGTGTTCTTCACAAATCAACATCGTTGCGTGACTCCTCTGTCACAACAACTCAATCTCTTTGTGCGACCACACATGGCCCGCAAATTATCATCATAGTTCCATATTCCATTAGTCAAGATTAATAAACAATATTCCATGAGCATGTGATAACGGGGCATGGCTAAGCATTCTATTCGTTCTAACCATCCATGTTGATTTTCTATTTAACCAACTATAATTAACCAACCTAGGGTGACAAGTAAATCATGGCATACAACTAGCAAGGTAGGTATAATTCAAAGGGCGATAGCTAATCCCAAACTTAAGTTGAAAACATTTGTACACATAAAATAACAAGTGATAATGTAAATCAAAATAGCATGCAATCTAGTTTATGGGTGCAACATGATCAAAGCACAACTTGCCTTGGTTAAGTTCTGGTCTTGATCTGAAAATAACTCTGATGTAAAATCCTTCGAAGCCTCGCACAATTCAACGTCTACGCGAATCGAGAGAGAAAAGCAAATAAACACCAAAACCAAGGAACAAACAAATTCAAAAATTCAAATAAAAGCCACCATTAGAAAGATCTCAATTTTACAAATTTTTAGGAATTTGAATCACCTCAATCGAGTTAAGTATCACGAAAGTTATAAGGTTTTGAAATTTGAAAATCCTGAAAATAAACCCTAATTCATAAATTCCGAATTTCCCAAATTATTTTTGTATTGAAAATCTGATTTTTTAGCGTCGGCGACACGTTTGCTTACGTGGCGCCAACTCAGCGCCGACACGCCACCTCAGCGAATCCTACACCGTGGCGCCGGATGTCGTGAAGCATCAAACCCGCGTCGGCCGTGGCGGCGGCCCCTAAGTCGCCGGCGGCAAGCGGCAAAGACTCTTCAGACTCACCTCGGCGTCGCCTGTCGAATAGCGCGGTGGCTTCCTCTTTTGGTCACCGGAGCAACGGCGGCGCGGCGTTCTTCTCCGGCGGCGACGGTCTCCACGGTGAATCCTCTCTCCGGTGTTGCTCCGAAAAAACGGCGGTGCGCACGAGGCGCCTCTGATCCCGGCGAAGCTGATGAGCTCAGTTTGGGGCTTCGGCGGCGACTGGACGGCGTCGAATCGGCGAAGTTCCTCCTCAGCTGCGCCTCGACGAGATCTTCGATTGCGGCGCAATGACAACGATCCTTGGGCTAAGGCTTGGCAAGGCTGTGGCTTGAAGGATTGCGCACCTGGTGCCTCCTTTTATATGGCGCGAGGCGGACAGAATAGGCAAGTTCTAACGGCGTCCATGGAAAGTTCTGGCGAGCTCGACTCGATCACGATGCGAAGGATCGAATCGGAGGCGATGACTCGCGACCGCTTCGATCGGCATCCGCGGCCATGAAAAGATCTCACGAATCGATATTTCCAATTTGGACGCGGGCAAGATATATATGGGCGAGGCAGTTACTATTCATCCTTTTCCGGATTTTCCAATTAATTTAATCGATTAAATGTTTTGATTTATTTAAAGCATCAAAAATACTCTAAAAATTCCCAGAAAAATCTCAAAAATAATTTGAGACATTCTGGACCTAAATAAAATATTTTCACAAAAACTTTATTTTGAAAATATCTTTTTATAATTATTTCTCGACAAAAGATAATGTATTTAATTCCAAAGAATTCAAATAAATTTCAGAAAATCCAAATAAATTCAGAAAAATCATAAAATCCATAATTAGCACTAAAATAATATTATTTAATTAAAAAGCTGAAATTTTGGGATGTTACATCGACCCCCTACCTTCTCCACAAATGATCCTTTAGAAGCAAATGACTGGCTTCATTCTATGGAGAGCAAGTTGGCTATAGCACAATGTACGGATTTAGAAAAAGTGCTTTACGCATCTTACCAGCTGCAAGGACCTACAACAGCTTGGTGGGAGAATTTTCGGGCCATGGTACCTCAAGGACAGACTATCACTTGGGAATCTTTCAAGGGAGCCTTCCGTAAGACTCACATTCCATCCAGCCTAATGGATTTCAAGAGAAGATAATTTCTTGATCTTCGTCAAGGCAATATGTCTATGATGGAGTATCTTCAGCGCTTCAACCACCTATCCAGATATGCTCTTTCAGAAATGTCGGGACCCGAATATGCAAACCCGGACCCTCTGTGTATACTGCACTAGTCCAGGATCACGCTAGTGCACACAGGCTCAACATTAGTGAATATCATAATCATACACAACGTAAATAAGACAAAGACATAATATATTAAATATTAGCAGTTGTATGACCTTATGGTCAACTTACTTAACAATGCTTCACAAGGCTAAACAACAAATTGAGCTACTGCGGAATGAAGGCGTAGATAACCCCTCGGTATACCACGAACTGGCCCGACAAGGCTCGCACCCTAAACATTCGTCTCTTCATGGTACTCCTTCTCCAAAGCTCGATGATGTTTGTAAGCAAGGGTGAGTACACCAACACGTACTCAACAAGTTATGCACAGAATGCATTTCTATTTATAACTATATGCAGGCTTATTCCAAAGGAAGGCTTATGGTTCATAAGCAGTGAAGCAGCATTTTAAGAACGGTACAGTACATAGATTAAAAGATAGTAAAACAAATATTATCAAGTAAATAGATTCAGTGATTTCTCAAATCAAACCCAAGTCTCCATCCTAATTCATGTTCCATTATCCACATGGCATCCTGCCATCCCATCGATTGTTCATTTTAATTAACTACCCTTATTTGTAATTCGAGCATTGCTCAATCTGTGAAACACGGCTATCCGAATAGATTGTACACTCTGCAGAGGTTATGCACTTTACCCACATGATACAACCATGCACCACACAGTGAACGATAAATATGAACGCCTTTACAATGCATCCTCTTAACCCGATGCTACCGCTAAGGTTTCAACAACGATGGGAATGGTTACCACATCGAGGCCCCCTCTTCGCCATGTGAGCCACCCCAGCGAGGATGGTTACCACTACTCGGGTCTCACACCACCATGATAGCACTAAAGCTAAGCATTTGCAAATTAGTCAGCTAAGCTGTCCCATTCCAGACATGTAGTTGCAAGTTAGACTCAGGTCAAAGGCTTGCAAGGTTAAGTCCTTAGGATTGATTAAAGCAAGACATACACATACCCTTTCTCGCCCATCAGACCCACCCTGGCATCCTTGCCCCTTTCCACCTGCTTTAATCTAAAGTGATTCCTCCCGGTTGGTTACCAAGCATCACATGCTTATCACAAATCAACATCATCATTGTGTGACTTCCTTGCCACGACAACTCAATCTCATTGTGCATCCACACACGACACACAACTTAACATCATTGTTCCATATTCCATTAGTCAAATTTAATAATCATCATTTCATGTACATGTGATGACGTGGTATGGCTAAGCATTCTATTCCGTTCTACTCCTCCATGTTGATTTTCTATTAACCAACTATAATTAACCAACCTAAGGTAACAAGTGGATCATGGCATACAATTTAACAAGGTAGGGTGTAATTCAAAGGGTACAATAGCTAATCCCGAAGTAAAGTTGAAATCATTTATAAACATAAAATAACAAGTGATAAGTTAAATCAAAATAGCATGCATTCTAATCTATGGGTGCAACATGATCAAAGCACAACTTGCCTTCGTTAAGCTCCTGCTCCTGATCTGGAAATAATTCTTGAGTTGAGAAATCCCCTTCCGAAGCCTCGCACAATTCAACGTCTACGCGAATCGAGAGAGGAAAGCAAATAAAAACCAAAATCAAAGAGCAAACAAATTCAAAAATTCAAATAAAAGCCACCATTAGAAAGATCTCAATTTTACAAATTTTTAGGAATTTGAATCACCTCAATCCGAGTTCGTATGCGAAAGTTATAAGGTTTTGAAATTTTGGAAATTCCTAAAAATACCCTGAAAATAGAAATTCCGAATTTAGTGAATTATTTTTATGAAGAAAAATCTGATTTTCCCGCCCGAATCCGTACGGCGCAACGCGGCTGATTATGGGCCGTTGATCTCGAGATCAACGGTTCACACTACCCTTGAGTTCCCTATTCACACAGTCGGCGTGGTGAATCTCGGTGCTTCGTTGAAGATCGACGGACGAAGCTTCCGGCGGCGTTGAGGCAGGCGTAGATTACCGAGCGAGAGCGAAGGTGAAGGCGGCAACAGCTGAGGCTTCCGGCGAGGTTGAGTTAGCGATTCGACGCGCCGTGAACGAGAACTCGAATCCGGGCTTGAATCTTGGAAGAGAATCCGTGGCGATGTAAACTTCGGCGCAAAGCTTGAAACTCGGCGACGGCAGCTGGCTGCTACTGATGGCTCTCTAGCGGCGGCGTGAGGAAAAGATGCGGTGGCTCAAGGTGAGTATTGGAGGGCTTGGGTTCCCTATTTATACCGGCGAGCCGCGAGAAGGAAAGTTCAAAGGCGGTGGTAGAATCCGGCTCGGATCTTGTGGCGCTATTTCCATCGAAGCGATGACCACGAGCCGTTTGATCGAAATCCGTCGATCGATGGCTTAGGGTTTCCTATTTAGCCGGGGTGATGAAGGCCGTTGGATGCTGATCCAGCGGTCGGAAAAATTCCTTTCAAAGCCGTTAAATGACCTGATGATTGGACCGGCCCGAAACCTTTATTCATTCCATATTTCCCCAGTTTTTCCTTTTCTATTTATTCCGATTTAATGTTTTGATTTATTTAAGTCTTTAGAAATACTCTAAAAATTCCAGGAAAAATCTCAAAAATATTTTTAGATATTCGGATTTAAATAAAATATTTTCACAAGAACTTTATTTTGCAAATATCTTTTTATAATTATTTCTTAACAAAAGATAATGTATTTAATTCAAAAGAATCCAAATAAATTCAGAAAATTCACAAAATTCATATTTAGCAATAAAATGATATTAATTAATTGAAAAGCTGAATTTTTGGGATGTTACAAGAAATTACTACAGAGGAAAAGAAAGTGGAACGTTTTAGAGAGCATTTGAATGATGAAATCAAATGGACCTTGGTGGCAGATGACATTCATGATTTCCAAACCCTGGTGGATAAAGCTTTTCGAGTGGAGCAAGGCACTCGAACCATTGCAGAATCACGCAAAAGGAAGTGGATAGCTCAGAAAAGAATGAATGTAAATCCTCCTAAGCCTCGAGTTGGTCAAACATCCAATCCAAGATTTTCTACTCCACCACTCCAGCGAAGACGCCAAGGGCAAGCTTTGCAGCCTCAAACTTCTCACCAGCAACAAATTGCACGCCCCACTAATGTTCAAAAAAGGCCTTTAGTTGCGAAAAATCAAGCGGCTAATGTAACATGTTTTGTTTGCAATGTGCAAGGGCATTATGCAAACAAATGCCCCAACAAAAATCCAGCTCAGTTGCAGTCCCAAGGAGCGCAACAACGACCCCTGGGCCGTCTGCAAGGACCTAGCGGATCTCAACCCAACAAGACAGCCCCAAGCAGCACTCCAGGACCTGCTCGTGGTTGCTTGCATCATGTGACCGCCGAGGAGGCAATTGAAGCACCTGATGTGGTAATAGGTACGCTACTTGTCCACTCGGTGTCGACTTTGGTGTTATTCGATTCTGGAGCTTCACATTCTTTCACCTCTAAGAAATTCGTTGATGAAAACAAAATCTCTGTCGATCTTTTGCCTTTCAATATGATAATTTCTTCCCCTGGAGCAAAAATCAAAACTACTAGTCTTTGACCTAGAATCAACATTGAAATCAACGGAGTGATATTTTATGCGGACCTTATAATCATTGAAACTCAGGGCTTAGATATCATTCTTGGTATGGACTGGTTATCTAAACATAAAGGATGCATAGAGTGTGCCAATAAATCTATTTCTCTTACAAATCCGGAAGGAACCAAAGTGCACTTCTTGCCAACTAAAAATCCTTCTAAACCACAGTCCTTTCTCTGTACAACCATCATAGAAGAGCTTAATAAAATCGCTATTGTTTCTGAGTATCCTGATGTCTTTCCAGAAGAATTGCCAGGATTGCTGTGACAGCCCAATATTCGTTAATCCGGTAAGTGAGGTTTGTCATGCCAATGTCATCTGTAATGTCATTAAAATCCTCACTTTATTATAGTCGTACAAGTGTTAGGACATTTATCTTGCATAAAGGAGTAACAAAATCCTAGCAATCATTTTCCAAACTGCACACATGTTATTTTGCCTTAGTTAATGACATGTAGGCCATGTTCATAAGAGAGAGGAGTGTAGGCTGCACATAACTACCATACCATTTCTTACTTTACTCACCTCTACCCACTTACCTAACAAGTCAAATGACACATGGGTCCTACCTTGCATAGGAGATTGTGGGCTGCACATCCCCTCCATGACTTTTCTTACTCCAATCACTCATAACCACCCTTTCACTCACCCTATGACATGTGGGACCTAGCCCCACATGTAAGGCATGAATGGGCAGCCATATATAAGGTTTACCTTGGTTTTTCCTCCCCCACCTGCCCATTTGCTCAGCCCAAAACTAGAAAAACAGCAAGAACCTCTTCTCTAACCCCTTGCCATTCTTCCCCACAAATCCACTCCCATCTTGAGTTTGAGCTTGTGCATGTCATACCACATTGAAGCCAAGATCAAGAGCTTCAAATCCATCCAAATGGATTCTTGAGGCACCAAGTTTTGGGTGAGTGGTAATCGATTTTCTTTTCTCCCATATTTTGAAATTTTGCCATTGTGACTCATTTCCTTCTTCTCCATGGAATCCATCATCACACCTTGAATCGGGTCGCGCATGTCGCACGGAAGCTAGAGGAGGAGGGCTAGTTGCTGTTGCAAGCATGAGTAAGCGAGGTCATCATCATCTACACGAGCTAGGAGGAGATGAACCACGAAAACCGACGTTGCGACACCTTTTTTGTCATTCGCTCGCCGAAACCAACCGTCACCAAGTGCAAAAGTAACCCCGTAGCGGTAAGATCCCACCCTAGTTCACCCTTTTGAAGTCCTAGTCCATTTCTATGAAGTGTAGAAGCAAATGGACAAACAGCCGTTTTGAAACAGAGAAGCCCAGCTCGGATAGTCCGAGGTTTCACTCGGACATTCCGAACCCTTCGGATACTCCGAATAAAATTTCGGATAGTCCGAATAGGGTTGAATTGGCTTGATCGAGAGGGTCTACTTGGACATTCCGAGGTGACCACTTGGATAGTCCGAACCACTCGGATACTCCGAATACAATTTTGGATAGTCCAAATATAATTCAACTCTAGACCGAGGGGGTCCACTCGGACATTCTGAAATGACACTCGATACTCCGAACATAATTCAATAAAAGCCCTAAGACTTGAACTTTTGACGCAAAACTCAATTAGTATTTTCATATTATCATTAGTACTACACATCATGAGCATTTCATGCATCTTTTAATGGAATAATTAACTATTTGCCACTCTTACGGAGTGCCAATTAATATGAGTCACTGACACGCTACAGTGATATGAGTCACTGACGTGGCAAATCTGTTACCACTGACCCCATAAAAAGTGGCAAATAGTTAAGAGCCCCTCTTTTAATCATGTGCACCATTGGAGTTCTTGATTTGGTGTTTATGGAATTGGATTTTCTCGTTAGGTGTTGGCCTTGGAAGGCACTCCGTAGCACGACTCGCCTTGAAGTCAAGAACGAGCAGCAAGGCACTACTTTACTCCTTGACCATGATTTCTCCTATTATTTGAAATTTATGTCTTGGAATTATTTTATCAATTGCAAGCTTACTTTCAATTACAATTATGGTTGGGTAGAATTCTTAGCTATTGCCACATTGTGATATACCCTTGCAATGTTCTTTCCACGTTCCATTGTTGCCCTAGGTGGTTGGTTTGTTATTATTATTTATGTGTTCGTGCGAATTGCTTAGCCATGCTTAGAACATCGTTAGAAACCGCGATAGATGGACTTAGTCCATTGGTCGCAATGATCAAGAATTATGATGATGATGATGGTTTTAAATGTTGGTTAATGAGTAGAGATATTGGCTAAGGACCTTAAGGATTGAGTCCTGGTGACGTCTCTTTGAGTAACTATCGTGCGAACCACACGCCGTTTATGGGACCGGTGTAACCAAGTACTTGTGTATGACTAGGGTGTGTAACCATGTGCACTCGAAATTCTTTGAGCTTAGTGGAACGTCAAAGAATGTCCGCCAGAATTCCTTGAGCTTAGTGGAGCGTCAAGGAACGTCCTCGAAGTCCCTCGAACTTTGTTCAGTTGGGGATGTCCAACAACAGGTGTACTCCTTGATCCACACACACAGGGTGTACTCCTTGATCCAACAACGAAAAAAGTTATTTATGCCACGCAGCATCAGACGAGTGGACCGATCTTTTTTCGTCGGCTAGCTAAGCCGATGAAAATAATTTGAAATTCAACTGCCGCCCTCTGATATGACTGTTTTCGTCGGTTTTGTGAACTGACACTACTAGAAATCCAGGCTTTTGCCATGAAATTTTTTACAACACCATAAATTTTGTTGCATTAGAGTGGTGTTATTGCCTCGATTTGGAAAATTGTGGCGATACGTCCAATATATTACCACGAATTACTGTGCGTTGCGATATTGTTAACGGTCGTCGCAAAAGGTTGGTCATATTGCAGCAAAAAATAAAATCATTGCATTAAATAAGATTTTATTGCCACGGGTAAATTTTGTTGCTATGATATTTTATTTTGTGGTGATTTTTAATTTTATAGCCATGATTTTTTTTATGTGGCAATTTTCTCCCCTCAACCAGGCCAGCTAGAAACGCAAATTTTTGGCACATCTGCACAACCAGCCCAGTGCATGCGAGCGGGAACTATTCCCGTCTCCCGCCATGCCTTCGCCTCCACGCCTCGCTCCATTCCCCTTCGCCTCCACATTCCCCGTCGCCTCCACACATCCTGCATTCCCCTTCGCCTCTCCGCCTCACTCAATTCCCCTTCGCCCCACTCCATTTCTTTTCGTCTCCCCGCGCTGCATCAAGAACTCACCGCTACGAATCACCTCCCCGCCTCCTTTCCCCGCCGCCCCGACCGGATCTCACCTTCGCCGGCTCCGTTCCCCAGCGTCGCCCCGACCGGATCTCACCGACGTCGCTGCCTCCTTTCCCCGCCGCCCCGACCAGACCTCAACACCGCCCCGCCTCCATTCTCCCCTTCGCCGGCGACGTTCCAGTGCCGCCCCCGCCTTCGGTTCTAGCACCGCCCCGCCTTCGGTTCCAGCGCCGACTCTCGACGCTCCCTTCTTCTCCTTCGAGGTCAGTCTCCAGATCCCCCTCTCATGATTAGATTTTTTTGGTAAATTGTTGCATCTACCTTCATATCTGTGCTTCCATAAACTAGAGTATTTGAATGGGGAAAAACAAGGCTATCCGACGCTTCATGAGAAAGAACTAACATCTTAGCTTTTTTATGAAACCGTGAGGTGGATAGTTTGGTTCAGCAATAGTATATTGCGATTAGAACACAGGGAACATGTGAAACAAACCATGTTTAGACCATGTAGATCAATATGTCTGACTATTGGCAGTTTGGCACAAAACGAATGAGAGTGACTGAGTGAAAATATGAAATAGCAGCTCAATTGCAGATTGGCAGTTTGACTAAGTGAAAACGAATGAGAGTGACAGGTGACTTCATTAATATCCTTGTTCTTGTTCTTGGCTGTCACATAAATGGCTTCTATCGCCGTAGGCTCGTAGCCATTAGGAACTAATAAACGATGGAGTTTGATTAACGCTTAGGAAGGCGCCACGGCGTGACGATTTTGACATGGTGGTGATGAGCTTGATAAAGCTTCAACAATGGCGATGGCCATTTTGGGAAGAGGTAGATTAGGGTAGGAATTACCAGATTTGGGGGTTCCCCAATTTCTTGGTTTGACTAGTAGCTTCCTCCATGAAAAGCCCATAATTAATACATAGAGTCAACACAATGGTCGGATTCAATTCGTAGTTTTATAGCAGTTTGGTGATTTGCTTTGTGGTTCATAGTAGTTATATCATAGAATCTTGGGTTCTATTTTCATGGCCTGTGAGTTGTCAATGAGGCCAACACTCACGTAGTTTACCTTAGCATTTCCTGCTTCTTCAAGAGCTTCTGTGATATAAAATGAGATGTTTGTCTTTTGGAGATTGAATCGGCTCTCTATTTTTGTTTGGCAAAGGAACAACTAAACAAGGATTATAATTTGTTGCAGCTGATACCAGGCTCTTTTATGATGTATTCATTGCTCTGGTTAAAAGATCTTTTTGGGTCTTCCGCCATATGTTCTAGTTGTGAAGAACTTGGCTGTTTCATTAGACCTGTTCCTATTACAGTATCATATATTTTCTTTTGCAACATCCTCACTGGATTGGTAATGGCCTCTAGTGATCAAAATCGAGCCTTTGTTATGCTTTCTTTGGTTGAGATGATGGGGAAATTTTCGGTTAGTTTGTGGTGAAGTTGGGAAAAATCAAGTCTTTTAGGTGTTGTTGGTTGGATTTGGGGGTGACAATGCGATGGATGTGCCTGCAAGATCCTGTGTTTAGCTCTTTTTATGGGAACCTGGGTTTTGAGATGTGGCTCTTAGTTCTGATCCAATTGCATGAAAAACTGTTTCAGCTCCCGCTGGAATATTCCAAATTACCAATGTTCATTCAAGAAGTTGCAATTTCAGAGTTGAAGAGAATTTGAAAACGAACTCTATGAGTGTTTCGGCTCCTTGGTTAAGATGCCTCTCTTGAAGCCAGATAGGTAGAAATGTTTTCTTATGTTCTTGTGCTTTGTTTGTCTTGTTGTTTTTCTAAATTTGAGCTATACATTGAAAAAAATCCTTTGGAGGAAATATTTAGGAAGATAATTTTTCAGTAAACTTGTGTGCCAAGAAAAATCCAGACTTCCAGTTGTATGCTTGTAGCCATGGACTTCTGCTTCTAGGTTTGTCATTATGCAGTAGTCATGGATGATACCCCCATTTTGACCACTTCTTGCACATTGCGTAACTATGACCACTACTAGAAATCTTAGTCCCTTGTGTCATCACTCCAATTATCTTTCCTATCATCTCTTTTGAAGACAATGATCTATTTCAATAGATAACAATCAGTCCTTAAGATCACATTTGAAGCTCATTTGCTTCAAAAATCACCTAATATGTGCATCTTTTTAGGGCTTTGATTTTTCTAAAATGGGAATCCCCGCACATACAGTTCTCTCCCAGTTTAGTTATGTCGTGTAGATTTGTATTGTTAAATACCTTTCCTTAGCTAATCAGACCTTTGATTGGGTTAAAAGATATTATATAACTAATCAGAGCTTATATTAATACCAAACCTTTATTTGCTCAGCGATCTACAAGGCCATTTGGAAAGAATGCTATTAGTTGAACGATACATAGTACCGCTACAATAGTATATTTTAGGATGACATATATTTGCATCTTGATGGATTTTCTTGCATTTTAGGATCTGTACTTTTTGGGCAAGGATGAGAAGACATATTTATGCAAGTATCTTGAAGGATGTGTCTTTGGTTGTTTTTGACGCAGAAGGAGTTGGACGGTTGTGAGTAATTTTTTGCTCTTTGATTGATAAGCCTTGGAAGCATGTCACATGATGATAGGAGTTGGATGTGCATGGATAAGGCATCGGATGAGTGGCAACAAGGATTCAAGGAATTTATGGAAATTACATTTGGAGGCACCTCTAAAGGAGAAACTGCTCCTGTCCTTGTTCAAGATGCCGTAACATGTCCTCTGAGCAGCGCATCCGAGGTCCAAAGCCATTTGATTACGGAGGGTTTGATGAAAGTTTCATCCAAGGGAAGACCATGGCGGCGATTGAGATGAGGACAACATCAAGGACTTGATGCAACGAGCGATGGTGCTTCTATCAATGATCTGGTTTCCACAGCGATTAGGGGTGCTATAAATGGAGACATCATAGGTAGTAATGAAGAGCCAAATGAGCGTGCTAAAAATTCTTTGAATTGTTAAAAGAGGCCGAGAAGGAATTGTACCCAGGTTGCAAGGAGGCTACTAAGATATCTTTCATTGTCGGGCTCTTTCGGATGAAGTGCATGTTTGGTGCGAGTAATGATGCTTTAGCGACCATACTTCACTGTTCTCGCTTGTGCTCCTGAAGGCCATTTGCATTCCGGACACTTTGGACAAGGTTCGAAGGTTGTTCGTGATCTTGGCCTCGACTACCAAAAGATACACGCATGTGTCAATGATTGTGTGCTATTTGAAAGGAATCGAGGACTTTGATCGTGTCCAAAATGTGGTGAGTCTAGATGGAAAACAGTTGCTTCGGTGACAAGGATGAGGCGAGTGGTAATGGTTCACCAAGCGTGTTCCATGTAAAATCCTCGGTATTTCCTGTTATTCCTCGTCTGCAAAGGTTATATATGAGAGAGTCCACATCTTCACATATGCGATGGCATAAGGAAGGGCGGCCCATGATGGAAAAATCGGCACCTAGCGACTCGTGGCATGGAAGCACATAGATAACAAGTATCCGAATTTGCATTGGATCCTCGCAATGTTAGGTGGGTCTTGCTTCGATGGCTTCAATCCATTTGGGATGTTAAATGTTACATACACCACATGGCTGTGATCCTAATTCCTTACAACTTGCCTCCTTGGTTGTGTTTGAAACAACCGTTTTGGATTATGTCAATGTTGATACGAGGGCCAAAGTCGCGAGAAACAACATTGATGTATATTTGCAGCATTGATCGATGAGCTAAAAGAGCTTTGGGTTGATGGTGTTGAGACATGGGATGCAAAGGTGAAGAGGAATTTCACCTTGCGTGCAATCCTGTTATGGACAATTAATGACTTTCCAGCATATGGGATGCTATCTGGTTGGAGCACAAAAGGCAAGTTTGCATGTCCCTCTTGCCACAAGGATCTTGAGTATTTGTGGTTGAAATTTGGGTCTAACCATTGCTACTTGGGCCATCACGGTTTTACCTTGAACCACAGTGGGCCGGAACAAGATTAGTTTCAATAACAAGGTTGAGACTAGGGATGCTCGGTGCCAGCGATTGGTGCTTCAGTCTTTAGCAGTTTGAAAGTTTTGAGCAAGTGGCATTTGGGAAGAAGTCAAATAAGAGGAAGCGCGTGAAGAAGAAAATAGATGGCACAAGCGGAGGAAGAAAAGTATATTTTTGAATTACCCTATTGGAAAGATTTGCTTGTCGACATAATCTGGATGTGATGCACATTGAGAAAAACATCTGTGATGACAGATATTTGGTACTTTGCTTGACATAGAAGGTAAATCTATGGATAGCGAGAAGGCTCATTTGGACATGCAACATCTGGGGATCGGGGAAGGATCAACATCCTTTAATCAAGAATGATAAGTACACTTTGCGGTATATTTGTACTTTTGAGCAAGGATGAGAAGACATATTTATGCAAATTCATAGAAGGAGTGAAGATGCGGATGGCTATGCCTCCAATATTAAGAGATGCGTGGGCGTGAAGGGTGTAAGGTGCATGTCCGACTCAAAACTCATAGCGCCATGTTATATTCGAAACTTTTGCCCATAGCGATGACGCAACATATTACGAGAAGATGTTGTTATCCCATTGATTCAGCTTTGTAGGTTCTTCAATGCCATATGTTCAAAGGAGCCGAGTGTGGAAGATTTAGAAAATATGAGCAATTCAATTAGAGAAACCACGTGTCGGCTTGAGATGATCTTCCCACCACTTTTTTGATATCATGATGCATTTGCGGTTCATCTTGTGAAGAGGCTAAACTTGGGGGCCTGTGCTATAGATGGATGTATCCAATTGAGAGATATCTCATGCGCTTAAAGGCTATGTTCACAACAAAGCCTGCTGAAGGTTCAATTGCCGAGGATATATATCGGAGGAGTGCATGACATTTTGCTCTCGCTTCTTGGAGGGCGTGGATACCAAGCAATCGTCGAGGCGGCATGAAAGCGCAGCGATGAATGAACCTCCATCCGGCTAAGCATATTTGGAAAGATTGACTATACTAAGAAAGGATTTACTATTGAGTCACTTTCTAGGTATGAGATGCAGCGGATTAGGCACTACATATTAACAAACTGTGATGAAGCCACTGCATGGGTCGAGTAAGCAACTAAGATATCAATATACTTTACTTTCCGTATGCATTATTATTTTACTAATGCCCTATTTTTTCCTTCTCTACAGTGAGCATATGGATGAATTCAAAAGGAGTAATCCACGGAATGTTGGCGGCACAAAGATCAATTTGTAGGGTGGTTTGGCGCAAAGGCGAGTGACTATGTAGTTTTATGATGGAAATTTGTATGTGTTGTCAAATAATACCATTAATGTAGAAATTTGTACTTTTACGCAGTCAATGAACTCTATGAAGAAGGAAAAATAAGTGGTATTCATTCGACCTTGCTCAAGGACGACCATCGGGTATGTGTTTACAACATTGTTTCATCAATGGTTTTCTATTTGAATGATTTTATAGAGAACAACTTTGAGTACACAAAATAGTGGTGTTGTTGTGAAAGCGATGAGAGCATTGGCAATATTGATTGGTATGGTGTGGTGAAAAAATAATATCTGTAGAATTTCCAAATGAAAAGGAGGTCGTGTTGTTTCAATTGTGATTGATGCGATGTACTGCTGCCAATAAAAATAAAGGTAGAGGGTTCAAAAGGATCAATATGGAATTATTGATATTGACACAACTTCGATTTCGATATTTAGATGATCCTTATATTCTTGGGACTCGAGTGACGGTGTTTTTATGTGAAAGGCACAAAAGAATCCAAATTGGTCAACTGTTGTAGAATGAAACCTAGAAATCTATTAGCCATGCAGGTCCACGGATCGAGACAATGAGTGTAACACCCGGCCAGCAACGACCGCGAATGCTACCAAAAGACTCTAAATTACACTTACAACACTCCGGAACCACTCTTGCCCAAAGTGTTCCCAACAAGATCCAAGAAATAAAGACGCGACAAGAAGTTCAAATGACCTAAGGACACAACAAACGAGTCACTAAACCTTTTACCTCTAATAAAAGGTTGAAACTGACCTTGAAACTCTCTAAACTAGCTTAAAACCAAGTCACCAAAATTTAGAAAATTTCGGCATGACCTCTCTAGACAGTAGGACATCCACTCAGTAGACAGAAAACAATTGTAGTCATGATATCATTTTAGCAGGTCCTTAGTTAATCAATCACACATCCAACAGAACTTAATAACTACACCACGACGAACGACATATTACAACCATAACAATACAATCAGGCTTTACAAATCGAATTAAATGGTTTGATGCAAACGTGGTTGTGCGACTACTCCCCCCATGCATGCCGGTTTCAATGTACTTGCAACAACACAACCAACAAGCGTGAGTCGATGACTCAGCAAAGTACACAAGAATAATAATTCCAAATTTATCATAAGTAAAACAAGAACTTAACCATAAGAGCAAGTAAGACAAATGAAGCAACATCCGGACAATACGCATTTATACCCATTTAAAGTAGTAACTTGACTATACAAGAAAATTACCGCAATCAAGTCATCAACTTGATAATAAACCCATTCAACGCCAAAGAAGCACTACTTAACTCTAAGTCACAATGTCTCTCGACTCAACTACCCCTTGTTGCAATTCAAACCATTTTCATCTATTGCATTTGAGTATATAACTCGACTTCACTCCACGATATTCATACAACATAATTCGCAGGGCAAAGAAATGCGCTAATTCATCAAATTCAATTCAATCTCCCCTTTTTGGGTTGAGTCCATGACTCAACCTTCAATTACCATAATCACCATCCATATGACACACCATTTACCACAACACTCATTATTAAAGATGCAATGCACATGAATGCTCATTCCCATGCGCGTCTGGGGTCTTTGCCGAGTGCCCTGCGTCGGTGTGCACCCTCACGTCCCTTCCATCCCGTGGAAGGTGCCTACTCTTCTTGTCTCGCTCCCATTCACCTCGATGAATGGGACTCGAAATAGGACTTTCGTGTTCACTACGTGTGAACACAGAGGCCCTGTCGAGAATGGGTCGCCTCTTCCATTATGAATGCACAAATGCAAATTTCATGAATGAAATGCAACTTTTCATTCAATGCCAACACTAACATACCATAACCACATACATACACATAGCTAATTCTCACATATACTATCTTTATAAATGACTTAACCATTGGAACCAAACTCATGTTAGCCCCAATCACTCAAACAACATACTCGCTATAATCAACCTTACTAAAAACTCGATCTCAGTTAGAGTTCATCTAATTAACAGAGCAACAATTAAATTAAGGAGCATCACATATGAACACACATCCACACTCAATAACACGGTGTACTTGCATCCATTCCCTTAGCATTTTAATCATCATAAACATTTTCATAAGAGGAAGCACTTTCTAGTTATATCCAAGCAAGGTTTACCTCTTGCGTATGCATCGGCAATTACTTACGCTAAGAGCAACAATCGATTAATCCTCCTAGCCACAGTCTAGGGAATGCACTTGCCTTTTTTACCGACGAAGAATGGAGTGGCATACGGGTGAGGCCACTCTCGACGAAACCTTCTCTGCAATTAAACAATAATCATCCAACTCAACTCTATGCACACTCGAAACACGCGACAAAGAAAACAACTCTTTTGCATATCATAGGTATAGTGATCCAATTCCAAACTCATCCGGGGAAGCAGAACAAGTAAAATCCATGAATAGATGATCGATCAACACTTAACAACTGAATCAGAATTTGAGGAGCACAATCAATCAAGGGTACACTAACACCTTTTCAACCTGGGATCTTAACTACTTGATGAATAACAATAGCATTAACAATATGAGCTAATATACCAATAGCCATTGCCAAACACCCTTCCTAAACATTATGCACAAAAGCTAAACCCTTGAAGCAAGAACAGCACTAAATAACTAGAAAATCTACTGGGAGGAAAGGTTAACAGCGGCTGCATGTTTTGGTCATTCAATTCCTTTTTAGTTCAATAGCAGTTACGCATAAAGGAGCGTACACCTCAGAACATCAAAACAGAACTGCTTTAAAGTAACATTCTAACAGCTACACTTTGCCACTGAATCAGAACTAGGAGGACATGGTTGGATTTAATCCTGGGAGTATTTACTGCTACCTAAACCAATAGACTTTATGTCAATTTTGTCATTACCCTCTAAATAAGCGATATCGCCAAGTCCCTTCCTTAGTATTCAATCTTCCCACCAACCAAAATCATGCATACATACTCAAAGGGCTAAGGTTTATGTTTTACAGTAAAGAACTTAAATTCAAGCCTTACTCACTACCCTTAGAAATCACAACATAACAGTATAGAAATATTGGCTAAACAAGCTCCTGAGACCGCACTTTCTCTAGCTTAATCACTTTCAAATAATTGGCCAAGATAGATTTTGTACTAGAACAACACTATTATACCTGTAAATTAGCAACTTAAATTCACCTATGTTCTAAATTAAAGCACATCAACAACAGACTCCAGCATTATTCCCAAGTTCAGACTAGCATCGCGATTATCATCATAAATAATAAGCTACCTTGGAGACTATTCCAAGTAATCGAAATTCCGTTGGATGTAAGCATGCAAACTTCTCCCTGTACATTATGTTTTCATAACAACCCTCTGATGATAATCAAACAAGAGAAGAAATCCAATTGACATTATCTACACATCATATAAAAGAGTCTACATGCAAGCTAACTCAATAGAGAGCATTTCAACAAACACCTGGCATGCACAATAAACCAAACCCCCAATTCGATTTGTACCAGAGTACTCACCACACGGAGAAGGCAAGAGAGCACACTTGACCAGCACTAGGAAACCATTGGCGGGGGAAAGGCAAGCGGAGCTCTGCTGCAGCTCCGTGATCCTTAGTCTTCTTTGCTTGGTAGGGAGAAGAACCTGCTGCCTTTGTTCTTCTTGGACACCTACTGGCTACCTCTCTATCTCTTGCCGCCGACTGAGGAAGATGGCCAGCGACGCCAGGAAAGGGAGGAAGGCGATGGCCGGGCGAAGCAACAGGACCGGCGGACTCGGCAGAGTTGAGCAACGGCGGCGAGGCCGGAGATGGCTGCCGGGAATTGACAGGGGCGGCGGGAGAGCTAGGGTGCTTGGGAAGCGAGGATGGCGCCGAGCAGGGAAGAGACCACAGGCGGCGTCGGCCAGTGGAGAGGCAAGACAGGAGGAGTCGGCTGGAGGGAGGCGCGAGGGCAGGAGACAACTTCGGTGGGGAAGGGAGGCGGGGTGAGTGGCGGTGGGAGGGAGTGGTTGGGAAAAATTGGGAAAGGAGCTAGGGTTAAGAGCCCCTCTCACCACTTGGGCCAACGCAGGCCAAAAACGGCCCACATAGCCCAAGCACAGCCCCAGAAAATTCGAAACTTAATTGGAATACTACAAAAGCATAAATTGCTACACTGGAATATTACAATGAGGGTGAAATTGATGTTGACTCATTGGACGTGGGGGTGGCAGACATGGATGTAGCACACACACATGAAGATATGACAACTTGGAGTAGGTCTGACATGGAAGGGGTAAGCGGTGATGCTTCTATGATTGAAAAGGCACATGTAGAATGCCGAGATGAGGAGCCATGTGATTTAGAATTAGAGGATGACGAAGACAATGAGACCTACATTGATGATGGCCATGTTGCTCCTGTCAAATATGTAGGACAAGAATTGGATGATGAATTCTTTGTTTAGACACGCCGTATTAATGTTTTTCTTAGGTATGATACTTGGGCTTCTGTTTTTGCTTCAGTTTACAGCTTATGGCTAGGCAAAATGCATATCCAAACTGATTTCAAACTTTGGGCATTTTCTGCATACTTCCAACTTCATGGTCTATTTAAAATTACATTCGTGCTTTAATCGATACTTTTTGCCTTTAGATACCTTCTTGATCTCTGAAACACCTTGATCGATACTTCTTGCATTTACATACTTCTTGCCTTGTAGTGGAGCTTATGCCTTTTACCATGAAATCTGCCATCTACAAAATAAGAGCAGCTTTGCTGAAATCCAAGTTTCATATTCACTGGTTCAATGGAGTGAAAGCTCACAACCTAAACATGTGGTTGAAAGGAATTGAGATATATGCTTGGAGAGGTCTTTGAGAAGCCTTGAGCTCTACTGCCATGCCACATTGTGCTAATGGACCTCAGGACCTGCTTATTGTATCGACTGAACTGCTGGGTTCATGTACTCCCGCTGACTCTCATTAATTAGAATATGTTACGTTTCTTGGTCAATGGTCGGGGATTAAGAATAATTCAAATTATGGAATTTCTTGATGCGTGTAAACTGATTGGTGTTATATGGTCATAATTTCTTCTAGTGCTTGAAGCGGAAGAGAGGTGGGCACAGTGGTTTAAACAAAGTTTGTGCAATTTCACGAACTTCGGACTATTGTTGGTGAGGCTGTCATGTCAAGAACTCAGGTATTCTTGATATTTTCCCTTATATCGAAAAAAACTTCCAATATGTTCCCTTCATTAACTCTTTGAATGATTTGCGCTAGAAAAATTAACACTACTCTTCATTCATATTGTGAAGCGACTATGGGCATATATCGGTGAATAATCTTCAAGATCGATGACAAAGGAAGATCATCTGCAATGATGAACTTAGTGTGGTATTGGGCCGACACCAATCGACATGTTTAAGATGAATAAATTGTTGGCCAAGCACATAACTCCACTTGACCCAAGTACATGCTTCTATTTCTTTTGGTCTACATCTGCTGCTAATGTTTATCTGAATTTGTTGTTATGTGAAAATTCTCAAGTATACTTTCTTGGTAATGCAGAGGATCAACCGGGGAGTAAAAACGTTAAGGCCCCAATGTAGCTCCTCAACCTAGGCCTCCTATTAATAAACCCTCTGTGGTTATTTCGATGCACTAGCCAAGTTCATTGGAGCAGAAGGCACAATGTCTCAAGATGATGCTCTGAAGTGTATTTGGGATTACATAAAAGCAAACCAACTTGAGGTATGGATGTGCCTTACCTTTTTTTTCTTGCAGTATACCAATTTGTTCTTTGCTTTTTGATGCATGAGAGTTGGAGCAACATATGGCATGCATGCGCTGAAAAATTCAATGTTTTGAAACATTATTGCATTAATTGTTTAGAAGCAATAGTGGTGTAATGGTGAAGGCTGAAGAATCCACTTGTAACTCGGCACCTTCCTATTAGTGGTAAAGATAATAGTAATTATGTAATATAGTGCCTTTTGTGCTAAAGCATCTTGGTTTCATGTTTTACTAGTGTGTCTATCTTGGGGAACAAAGTGAGTTTCAATCAAGCTGTACTTATCGAGATCTACGGATGTGTTCTTGCTAGTTGCTACAGGAAGGGTTTTGGAGACCATTGATGATTGATTATTTGGATATGTTCAGTAGTTATTATTGTCTCCTGGAATGTAGATTGGGGATGGGAATTTTAGCCATCTGAAAAGCTTAAGGTGCACAAATTTATAATAGCAGTTGTCAAATACATGAAACAAATGAATTAATAGATCCATTTCAGGATACGAGCAGAATTTCTAGTTTTACTTTGTGAACCTGTATTGTACTGCTAAGTAGTATCAGCAAATGCGTTCTAATTCTGTTTCCCTATCTTTTTCCCCCCTTGCTCATGCCGTCCTTGATGATGTAAATTGTTATGAAATGGGAAATACTACCCTAAGAGTAGCACAATCTCCATACACTATATCCATTTATGCTCCCTTTGATCTTTTTTATCCTATTTGGCTTCAGACATTAGGCTGGATGCTGCAATTTTAATGCTCAAGCCCTCATCCGGTGACCACACCAGCTCAGAGAAATGGATCATGCCGAATTTTTGGACTGCATTTACACCTGCACCTAAATGTGGACAATAGACCTTAAGAAGCCAGGAAAGCAATGAAGCATTTATGATCTATGTATAAGACACATGGTTTATTTTCCTTGCATGTAGCAAAGGCATATGTTTGTTAAATATATCGCTGGTATATACATCTAAGTAGACAGTATTTAATGAATGGTCGTTGCTTCTTTTAGAGATTCCCAGGTCAAGATGTTTCCATATGATGAGAAACATCTGAGTAGACAGTATTGATCCCTGCATTGTATTTGTTTTCAAGTGAGAAACTTGAGTGAGCTAGATGGAATATGATTCAGACTTCATTGCCATCAGATGGCAAGATCAGCATAGCCATGGCTACCTTTTCTTTTTCCAACTTGAAGCATCAGCATGCATGTCATAAGCTGCAAATGCCCCATTTATTCGGAGACAATTGTAGATGCATATACTTGTGTAATAAGCATCGGCATGCATGTCATAAGCTACGCTTGTGTATGGCCTACAATAGGTGATCATTCTTCAAAACAATTTCCCTGTGCACAAGAAGCTCAGCTGACTACTGCTGTACTTCATCTCACAAAACGTTCTGATGAGGACATCACTCCTATGCATACGCCCGAGACTCCTCCAGTTGTGATGCAAGGACCCATCACAAGAGCACGAGCACGGCAATTGAATCAACAGGTGAGCTCGTTTCTAAGTGCCCGTGCATATACTTGTGAGGATGGTATGCTACCTAATAATATTATTGATTATATTGTACTTAGGAACTTTGGAGAGGATCATGAAGGCCTTGGGAACCAGCAAGGGCCAGTAGGGAGGCAAGGAGGGCGTCCAAGTCAAGTTGGAGTCCCAATTCATCTCGGAGTCGGAGTCCCAATTCATCTCGGAGTCGACTACCTCGTCCACTAGGAGCAGTGTTCACTAAAATCGTCGTCCAGGCCACAAACGGACTCCGATTTCGATGATCCACATATGTATCGAAAGCTAAGGAGATAACCTTTCCAATGGCATTAGTTTCAGGTCAATTGGACTTCGGAGTCGATAGAAATTCACGTTGTAAGTTAGCAGACAGAATCTGTCCCAGGGTGCTGCGTCACCAATTTGGGCTGTTGGCCCATGTATCGTGTTGGAGTCCATCATGGACACGTTTAGGGTTTCTAGGACGTCCCTTAGCCCTTATATTCAGTAGCCGCCGCTAGGGTTTGGCTTGGGTTTTGCTTAGATTTAAACTAGACACTCTGTCAGTTTTCGCCGATCATCGGTTTGTGGAACCCCAACTCGTGTGCTTAATATAATTCGCAATTTCAGATTGCTTCTTCTACGTTCTTGCTTGTGTTCTCGATTCGCATGCAGGGATAAGCCTTCTTGGTGAGGTCAACCGTGTTGTGCAGATAACCAACGGAGCCGTGGTGTAGCGATTGTTGGGTTCGGATCGGTTCTGATCGGAAGCTGGATCGTCAACGTCGAGTCTCCACCAATCGATTTACCTCTACCTGTCGGAAGATCGGGCCACCGTGCGCATCACATTCTGAGTGAAAGGAAATATAATATGTTTCATCTTGACAGAAGGAGAATTAAAATATGCTGATTACAGAAGCTGAAAAAATGAAAACAAATCACCTCATTTCATTCCTCATTACACAATGTCATACATCAATCCTGCTTTCATCAAGTTCACATCTCAAAAAGATAGCAAATTGACTATGACATACACCAATTATATTACAATTCTATTTCTCCACAAATCTGAAACAAGTACACCTTTATCAAACATAACTTCATCCTTCATTTTGATCTGCCCATGTCAAGCATAACATGTCATGGACACATTGGCGATTCAAGGGAACATGTTGTTCCCCCCTGATGCTTGCCTACTGAAGGCATAGTTAAGCTACCCCAGTTGATGAGAAGGCGTGATAATTGTGGTGAAGAAGATCAATCGACAGAGAAGACAGTAGATGAATGCACAACTTCTCTTGTAGCGCAGTAGATCCATGAGGTGCGTTGGTTTCTTTGTGCAGCTTTGCTCTGGTTTCTGAATTAAGAGCAGAACACCTTCAGTGAAATCTGTTATAGTCAGTTCTCGTGTATTCAGTCAAAGTAAAAAGGCTTAGCTGAAAACACACAATGAGATGATGGCTAATGCACAAAATGCTTCTCATATCGACATGGAATCTCGGATCTCGGATCGACATGGAATGGCGCATGGAGAAATTTCTCAAAATTTGACTATACGAATGGTTGCTCACCTCCTCCACCTCTGACAAGTCTCCTCCTCCGCCGATGTCGCGTAGCCGACCTGCTCCTCCTCCGATGATGACGTGTCAGGGATGTGACACCCCGGCGCTAAACACGCCGCGAATGCCACCCAGATCTCTGAATAACAAACGACACTTCTACGAAAAGACTTAAACTGAAGTTAATCTCTAAACTCTTAAACCAGTTTAAAACTAAGTCACCGAAATTTACAAAATTTCGGCATGACCTCTCTAGAACAGAGGACATCCACTCAGCAGACAAAAGAACAATCGCAGTTATATGATATCATTCTAACAGGTCCTTAGATAAAATCACATTTTTAATCGGCCATCACCCATCTCATAAACCGATCAACATAATACACTGCATTTATTACAACCATCTTTAACAAGTTAATTTAAGCGGGTTGTTGGTGAATGAAGTCGTGATCATGCTACTACTCGGCCCGAAGCGAATCATCTTCAAGGTACCTAAAAGCAGGAAGTAAACAAGCGTGAGTCAAGACTCGACAAAAGTGCAACAATAATAAAAGTAATGAATTCAACTGAATTACTTTTACTCTAGAATTTAATATAGTCATTACTAGCTGAAATCAACCAGATAAAGAAGCAATAACTAACTCCACTTACCACAACCAACTCAAAAACATAACTAACTCTTACCCTGCCTCAATAACATTTACGGATGAGTCCACGCCTCAATCCTCAACTTTGTTCTTCCCATTCTCATCAATCTCATTTATCGGTTGCAACACACAATGCAATGGAATGCATTTATGCTTTCATACTCAAGTGCACAAAACATACAAAAGCGAGAATCTCATATCCACATAACACAATCAATTCATTAAATATGATTCATCATTTGTCAATGCAATCAGATGCAAATCGCCAAACAAATGAAGAATCTCATATTCATACATTACAATCAACTCATTAAATATGATGCATCATTGTCATTGCAATGCAGATGCAAATATGCCATACAAAGGAAGAATCTCATATCCATGCATCACAATCCACTCATTAAATATGATGCATCATTTGTCAATGCAATGCAATGCTTACATGTTCATATGCTCATCTCATTTCGCCATTCTCATGCATATTTCACCATTCTCATGCATATGATGCACTCTTATGCATATGATGCATCATGCATGACTCATCTCCTCTTTCTTAGCAAATACTGGTATTGCGAGCACCACCCGTCGTCGTGCCCTCAAACCCAACCATCCGTGGAAGGGCTGCAAAGCAGGACTTGCCGCTACCCGATGGCGGGTCCTCACGCTTCACCGCTCCCATCACGCCCGATTAGATGGGACTCTGAGTAGGAACTCCGAGCACACGGATTAGTCATACGGCCGTATGACTTTCTCACCGCCTGCTCCATGCACTTTTCATGAATGCACATATGCAAATGCTAATCTCAACATCATATCCAAATTCTCAACTTCCGTATTCACCTTCTCAACACTCATAATCATATTCTCAACACTCACAATCACATCCTCAACATTCACATTCATACTCACATCACCAATACTCGAGTAATTACTAATTCCATCTATCTTGATCATAAATCAAACCATTTCGCAATCAAATTCCATACTCCGTCCTCACATTCATTTATCATCAATACTTCAAACAAAAACCATAATCCTTTATCATGAATACGAATTGAACCATTATTCTTGACTCAAAACTCATGTCTTTGATATCAAATATACCCTAATCCTACTAGTGAGCACCAACAGGGAACATAAGTTAGCACAATAAGTCACATAATTCTGCAATGTAGCACACATAGCAAACCACCAAGGATGCACATGCAAGTTTCATCCTTTAATGTCATTCATGGGTACTCATATAGCCTACCCATACTAGTGTTGTCAACATAACCATAACAAGCATTAGCGGTTCACAAATCAAATCAATTAAGACATTCAACCTATAATTCACAAAGTTCAATAAATTGATGCACTTGCCTTTAACTCTCGAGGAGCAAAGTGATTAGATGCTAAACTCGCTTCTGGATTTACAACACCTACAAATAATTACATACATCTCAAACCAAGCCACAACAGCAACCACAATGCAAAAGACACCCTGAAACTGACTTTGCTCTCAACTCGGGTTGCTCAGGAGATAGTCAGTTTCGACACCTCATAAGAAATGCTATACTCATCCAAATCAAGTAAATGATAGCAGTTTCACAATCTACAAGAAATTTCCCACCACTTTCCAGGCAATGAGAAAGTCTAGTTCGGACTCTATATATTTGTAATCAACAGATTAAGTTTCAGCTTCAGATTTCAGTAATCTCAGAACAGCATGCAGAGTTTAACTCATAAAAAGTGCTATACTGAATGGAATAAGGTAAATGATGACATTTTATCAATCTACACGAAATTTCTCACAACTTTCTAGGCAAATGAAAATTCTAGTTCGGCTTCTAAAGCCCTCAAAACTTAGTCTGAACATTGCTCCAAACTCTGAACTTTCTTCAGAAAACAGGATTCTGGACAGCAGGTTCAACAAGGCATAAAATTACTAGACAACTCCAAATCATGCAAAAGAAGACATTTTCGTGATCTACAGGAAATTTTCCATCTTTTTCTAAGTATTGAAAAATTCTAAATCAGCCTCTAATTAAGTCTAAGCTACAGATTAAGAATCAGCCCCAAATCTCAGCTTCTCCAGAACAGCATGCACTAAAAGTGGCATAACTTTTAATTGGCTGATCGGATTTTAGTGTTCTTGCACTCAAATTAAAGAGGATTCGACGATCTATAACTTTCTCTATAGACAAATACTCAGGAAATGATTTTAACTTGCCCAAATCGCTGCTACAAAATGGCTGACGAATCTGCTCGAAAATGATAGCACACCCCCAAACCCTAAAACAACCTCTCCCACCAAAATCCCCAAATCCCCCAACCCAAAAACGCCCAAAACTGCAGGAGCTCCTTCCCAAAACCAGGAAACCACCCAAACAAAATCAACCTAGGAGCTTTACCTTCAAGGGAGAGGAAGAACTCGGTTGGAAGGGAGGCTTGAGGGCTTGCAGCTTGCTGCCCTGGAGGAGGAGCTTGAGGGGCTGTGCAGCTGGCCCAAGAGGGAGGAGGAGGCGCCCTGGTGTAGGAGGTCTGGAGGCGCCCAAATGCAGGAGAGGAGGCGCCCAAAGTGGGGGAGGCTGCTGCTCTTGCTTCTATCGGGTGGGGAGGAAGAGGAAGAAAAACAAACCGGGTGGGGAGAGGAGGAAAACCGGGTAGGGAGAGGAAAAACCGGGTGGGGAGAGGAAAAAAAACCACCTGCGACTGGGAAAAAAAACTGCGACGAAGAATTTTCATATGTGACATTACAAGGGATCTCTATGAGGACGATGGGATCGGTGCTTGTGCCGCCGCCGGCGCTACTCCTTCTGCTCCTGGCCCTCTCCGATGTCGCCCATGAACCGCCCGTGGTCGTTCGCTCTGGTCTTGCGCCTAGGCGCGCACCTGAAGCACCTTCTTGCTCACTCCTCCCATGTGTCTCGAGTGTGGCCAGCGAGATGAAGGGGAAAAATGGGCGGTGAGAGGAAGGGGTTCCGCTCTAGCTGATTATGTTGGTGAGATTGGGTTCGACCCTGGTGGTGGCACCATTTTTTTTTGGAAGTTTCTCCTCTTTTTTTTCGGCTGTTGTTTAAATTCCTATTTCTAGATAAGTAATATTTCTCTTTTTTTTATTTGCTGTTGTTTTAATTAGTTTTTGGAGATAAGTAATATTTCTTACTTATTTTCAAGGTCATTTATTTTCATTTATAAATTCAATGTTGGCCTTCGTAGCATTGATAATTACTAGATCAATACCCATGTGTTGCTATGAAAAATAAAATTGGTAACAAAACATAAAAGTCAAGCAATAAAAGAATATTATGCTATAAGAATTTCGTCGCTGAAATTAATTCTGTGATGCATAGAAAAAATAATGGAAGTCAGCATATTCTGTTTCGCTTTCATCTTGTGGCACTATCTGACAATTCAAGATAGCATTTGCTATCGAATTGAGCTAAAATCTTCACGGAGGACTCTCATTTGCACTAATAACATGCCACATAAATTCGCCATACGAATTCATTCTGTGGCGCATAGGAAAAATAATGGAAGTCAGCATATTCTATTTCTCTTTCAACGTACGGCACTATCTGGCAATTCAAGCTAGCATTTGTTATCGAATTGAGCTAAAAAATTCACGGAGAACTCTCATTTGCACTGGTAACATGCCACATAAATTCGCCACTGGAATTCCATCTGTGGCGCAAAGGAAAAATAATGGAAGTCAGCAAATTCTATTTCACTTTCATCTTGCGGCACTATCTGGCAATTCAAGCTAGCATTTGCTATCGAATTGAGCTAAAAATTTCACAGAGAACTCTCATTTTCACTTGGTAACATGCCACGAAATTTACGCCAGAGAATTCATTATGTGGCGCTATCTGAAATATAATGGAAGTCAGCATATTACATTTCGCTTTCATCTTGTCGCACTATCGGCAATTCAAACATGCATTTACTGTTAAAATAAGCTAAAATTTTCACAGAGGACTCTCACTTGCACTAATAACATGTCACATAAATTCGCCACTGGAATTCCGTCTGTGGCGCATAGGAAAAATAATGGAAGTCAGCATATTCTATTTCGCTTTCATCTTGTGGCACTATATGGCAATTCAAGCTAGCATTTCCTATTGAATTGAGCTAAAAAATTTACGGAGAACTCTCATTTTCACTACTAACATGCCACGAAATTTACGCATGAGAATTCATTACGTGGCGCATCTGAAATATAATGGAAGTCAGCATATTCTGTTTCGCTTTCATCTTGCGGCACTATCTGACAATTCAAGCATGCACTAGCTATCGAATTGAGCTAAAATTTTCACGGAGGACTCTCATTTGCACTAATAACATGCCACAAATTCGCCGTACGAATTCATTTTGTGGCGCATAGGAAAAATTATGGAAGTCAGCATATTCTACTTCGCTTTCAAAGTACGACACTATCTGGCAATTCAAGCTAGCATTTGCTATTGAATTGAGCTAAAAAATTCATGGAGAACTCTCATTTGCACTGGTAACATGCCACATATATTCATCACTAGAATTCCGTCTGTGGTGCATTGCAAAAATAATGGAAGTCAGCATATTCTATTTCGCTTTCATCTTGCGGCACTATCTGGCAATCCAAGATAGCATTTGCTATCGAATTGAGCTAAAAATTTCATGGAGAACTGTCATTTTCACTGGTAACATACCACAGAATTTCGCCGCAGGAATTCATTATGTGGCGCATACGAAATATAATGGAAGTCAGCATATTCTGTTTTGCTTTCATCTTGCCGCACTATCTGGCAATTCAAGCATGCATTTACTGTTAAAATAAGATAAAATTTTCACGGAGGACTCTCATTTGTACTAGTAACATGTCACATAAATTCGCCACTGGAATTCCGTCTGTGGCGCATAGGAAAAATAATGGAAGTCAGCATATTCTATTTCGCTTTCATCTTGCGACACTATCTGGCAATACAAGCTAGCATTTGCTATCGAATTGAGCTAAAAAATTCATGGAGAACTCTCATTTGCACTGGTAACATGCCACATAAATTCACCACTAGAATTCCGTCTGTGGTGCATTGGAAAAATAATGGAAGTCAGTATATTCTATTTCGTTTTCATCTTGCGGCACTATCTGGCAATCCAAGCTAGCATTTGCTATCGAATTGAGCTAAAAATTTCACGGTGAACTATCATTTTCACTGGTAACATACCACATAATTTCGCCGCAGAAATTCATTATGTGGCGCATCTGAAATATAATGAAAGTCAGCATATTCAGTTTAAACTTTCATCTTGCCGCACTATCGGCAATTCAAGCATGCATTCTTGTTAAAATAAGCTAAAATTTTCACAGACGACTCTCATTTGCACTAATAACATGTCACATAAATTTGCCACTGGAATTCCGTCATGGCGCATAGGAAAAAATAATGGAAGTCAGCATATTCTATTTAGCTTTCATCTTGCGGCACTATCGAGGCAATTCAAGCTAGCATTTCCTATCGAATTGAGCTAAAAATTCATGGAGAACTCTCATTTGCCTTTGGTAACATGCCACATAAATTAAGCCACTTGAAATTTAAATGCGTGGTGCATTGGAAAAATAATGGAAGTCGCATATTCTATTTAAGCTTTCATCTTGCGGCACTATCGGCAATCAAGCTAGCATTTGCTATCGAATTGAGCTAAAATTTTTATGGAGAACTGTCATTTTCACTGGTAACATACCACAGAATTACATGCAGAATTCATTATGTGGCGCTATCTGAAATATAATGGAAGTCGGCATATTACATTTTGCTTTCATCTTGCCGCACTATCTGGCAATTCCAGCATGCATTTACTGTTAAAATAAGATAAAATTTTCACGGAGGACTCTCATTTGCACTAATAACATGTCACATAAATTCGCCACTGGAATTCCGTCTGTGGCGCATAGGAAAAATAATGGAAGTCAGCATATTCTATTTCGCTTTCATCTTGCGGCACTATCTGGCAATTCAAGCTAGCATTTGCTATCGAATTGAGCTAAAAAATTCATGGAGAACTCTCAATTGCCCTGGTAACATGCCACATAAATTCGCCACTGGAATTCCATCTGTGGTGCATTGGAAAAATAATGGAACTCAGCATATTCTATTTCGCTTTCATCTTGCGGCACTATCTGGCAATCCAAGCTAGCATTTGCTATCGAATTGAGCTAAAAATTTCACGGTGAACTTTCATTTTCACTGGTAACATACCACAGAATTTAGCCGCAGGAATTTATTATGTGGCGCTATCTGAAATATAATGGAAGTCAGCATATTACATTTTAAGCTTTCATCTTGCCGCACTATCTGGCAATTCAAGCATGCATTTACTATTAAAATAAGCTAAAATTTTCACGGAGGACTCTCATTTGCACTAATAACATGTCACATAAATTCGCCACTGGAATTCCATCTGTGGCGCATAGGAAAAATAATGGAAGTCAGCATATTCTATTTCGCTTTCATCTTGCGGCACTATCAGGCAATTCAAGCTAGCATTTCCTATCGAATTGAGCTAAAAAATTAATGGAGAACTCTCATTTGCACTGGTAACATGCCACATAAATTCGCCACAGAAATTTCGTCTGTGGTGCATTGGAAAAATAATAGAAGTCAGCATATTCTATTTCGCTTTCATCTTGCGGCACTATCTGCCAATTCAAGCTAGTATTTGCTATCGAATTGAGCTAAAAATTTCACGGAGAACTCTCATTTTCACTGGTAACATGCCATAGAATTTCGCCACAGGAATTCATTATGTGGCGCATACGAAATATAATGGAAGTCAGCATATTCTGTTTCACTTTCATCTTGCTGCACTATCTGGCAATTCAAGCATGAATTTATTGTTAAAATATGCTAAAATTTTCATGGACGACTCTCATTTGCACTAATAATATGTCACATAAATTCGCCGTACGAATTCATTCTGTGGCGCATAGGAAAAATAATGGAAGTCAGCATATTCTATGTCGCTTTCATCTTGCGGCACTATCTGGCAATTCAAGCTAGTATTTGCTATCGAATTGAGCTAAAAATTTCACAGAGAACTCTCATTTTTACTGCTAACATGCCACAAAATTTCACCGCAGGAATTCGTTTTGTGGCGCATACGAAATATAATGGAAGTCAGCATATTCTGTTTCGCTTTCATCTTGTGGCACTATCTGACAATTCGAGCATGCATTAGCTATCGAATTGAGCTAAAATTTTCACGGAGGACTCTCATTTGCCCTAATAACATGCCACATAAATTCGCCGTATGAATTCATTCTGTGGCGCATAGGAAAAATAATGGAAGTAACCATATTCTATTTCGCTTTCATCTTGCGGCACTATCTGACAATTCGAGCATGCATTAGCTATCGAATTGAGCAAAAATTTTCACGGAGGACTCTCATTTTCACTGCTAACATGCCACATAATTTCGCCGTAGGAATTCATTATGTTCTCATATTCTAATTCTTTGCATTTTAGCTCCGGCCTTTCTTTCCCTCCTTTTATTTTGGTTTCTGCGATATTTTTGTCTTGCCAAGCTGATCTCCCTCAATTATTTTCCCATCTGAGTTGCCCCGATCTGTCGCCCTCCCCCTCGCTTTTGGTTCTACCCCCCAAACTTCATGCGACAAAACAAATCTTAAGCGCTACTTCCTTCTGGCCGGATCGTGTGCTCCCGGCCAAGCGGATCGGCCGTCGGCGATCTCGCCCTCGCACTAGGCACCAGCGCGACGGGGGACTTCTCAGAGGGCTCATCTACACCCTCTTGTCGTTGCTCATGCGCACTGCAATCTTCGCCCTGACAGGTTGCCCTCATCATGCGAAGTCCGGACAGCTGCACAAGCAGCGTCGTGATCATTTGGACCTTCATCGCACTCACGGTGTCAAAGTTGGCTCCGTCAAGTTGATGCATCTGGG
>JAYEVE010000858.1:0-42756 GCA_036346375.1 Guadua angustifolia | reverse complement strand
ACATCCCGTAAGAATCAAGGAAGGCATGCTTGCTGGCATTAATTAGGGCGTATGAACGGGACAACGCATAGAGGCGTAATAAATGCATGTAAGATAAGCATGATGACGGCACCCTCCTCTAGTCGGTTCGTGTAAGCCCATGCTTATAAGGGCACTCTAGGACATAGGGCTGATGAGGGGAAAAAGAAGAGGGACATTAGGAGAGGCTCAACAGAAGAGCTAGTCATCCACAAACTCTGTAACCAAGTCTTTGAGAGGCAATACAAGATCAGCAGACGAAGGTCAGCATTCTTCTCCATGGGGGGCACGAACTCGGGTAAAATCGTTGTGTTCCTTTGAATCTTAGACACCAGAATTCGTTAGTGTGAGAGGTACTAGGGTTTCCCACTGCTAGGGTTCGCCGGCTACCAAAGACACCCCCCTACCGAACCAAACCTGGTCTGTAGACTTGGGCCTGTCAGGTGGAATACGCCGACAGATGTATAGCTCATCCAACCGCGATCAAGCGTTTTTGTTTTCCAAAAACCATATGCCCAAACATTCCACATTTCATTGAGTTGTATGTTCTCTCTTGCCGTCACCACACCTTCGCACCCCCTTTGATACCTTTTCTCATGCTTGCTTCTCAAAAGCATTGTTTAGTGCTTTTTTCGTTTTTCTAGCCTTTTAACAAACCATTTTCACAAACCTAGCCCTCTTCAAAATAAATTTGTAAAAATAGCTTCCTGCAGGGGAGGTAAAACCAGAAGCATATCAGTATCTCGACAGCATGCAAATAAAAATACTTATCTGTAAAAGATTGCTCTATCAATACAAGAAGACACCACTTAATAAGAAAACCCAATAAGATACTAGCAACAGAACGAAAATAGAAAACTACTGGCTACAATGACATCCTATTGATGTTTCTCTTTGAATAAACCCACCGTACAACAAAGCTACAGATGCAAAATAGAGAATAGAAATTTTTGCATGTCATTACTCGCTAAATTGTTTAACGAAGACGCCAATGAAGAATCCAATCAAATGGCTAGTGACAAGATGGCAAACCAAAGCAAGATGATTGTTGTAATCGAGACCATAGCCTCTTAGGAGTCGAATAGAAGAGGATGTAAGAATTCTACAAGAAACTAAGAAATAATATTAGACAATGTCAAGGGGTCAACAGGACTCTTAATAACTTATGAACTGAAACTAGACGAAGGACTACGAATAATAAAAAACTCAAATGGCAGCTAAAAGACATTCCAGTAGTCCCAATGAATCCTTAATCCACCGCTGCCATGTTCACTATCGATTTGCATGTTTGAAGGATACCACAAGACAAACATCGATTTCCATTTTATAGGAACAGCAAATGGACACCTTGCTATCCACAACTCCTAAAGCACGCAGCATAATTCGGATGAAGTTTATCGCTGGCATGATAGCCTTTTTCAAAAATTCAGATATCGCAATGCCTCACCGCCATTGATGTTCTCTCCATATATAAAGATAATTCAAGTCAAACTAGTCTAGGAACATAAAGCTTATCTGTAATTTCCATCATCTCGCCCAGACATTGTAATGACCCCGTTATACCCTTTGATCGGGTATTCGGATCGGCCGAGGAAAGAACCAAGTCAAGGAGGGAAGGCGCCACGGCCCAGTGATCGAGCAACGCTGCCACAAAGAGGAAGGGGGCGGCTGAGGAGATAGCAACCGCAGGATATGATAAGTTTCTGCTTAGTTACAATTGCTCTACTCTTTCCTTTTAAGTAGTCCTATTAGATAAGATTCTATTAGATAGATTCCATATTTGTTAGAAATTATCCTAGCCAGCCAAGCTGTTGCTGGGGAGTCTTTTGCTTATTTAAAGAAGAGAATAAAGAAAGAAAAGGCATGCTGCTTTTGTGCCACAAACCCTAAACTCAAAGCGGTGGTCTGATAACGCGGTTATCCTAATCCGCCACGCAGACCACGGGTCTCAGTAGGGGGTTCGCTCCACCTTCGCCAGAACGAGAGCTTACTTAGCAATCGATAAGGAACCGGCTCATAACAATTTGGTATCAGAGCCTTGTGCTCCTGGTGCCATGACCAATCCGGATGAAGATCGCGTCACGGCTCTAGAGACGGAGGTGAAGGCGATGAAGGGCATGATGGAAGACATGATGAAGCTTTTGAAGGGGAAGCACCAGGCGGAGGAGTCGGTGGAAGATGGAGAGAACTCTAATGCGCATCCAGGGGGAAACACAAGGAGGATTGGGCAGCAGGGAGAATGTCCGCCGGGAGAAGGGGCGAATGGCACGGGTCAAGTGAGCAGAGAGTGGGAGGACAACTGGCTGACCTTCCACCCTGGAGAGGCGGGCAGATCGGCCTGAGGGGCGAGGAGAATTCAGCGGGTTGGAGGAGAGGCGCAGGGCGAGGTGAGGAGGAGGAGTGCAGGTGGACACCTCGTCACGCCATGCAGCTCGACCGCCAGACTATGATGGGCAAGGTGATCCGGCCGATGGCTCCGCGGTCGAAGCGATTCTTCCCGGGTTCATCGGATTCGGAGGATGAATACGGAGATTGCGGTCTTCATTTAGCAGAGAGGCTCAGAGGTATTGGACAATTGGCGATGGATGAACCTTGGATTGCTTTGGGATGAATTTTCCCGAGGCATTCCTCCGCGCTTCACAAGGCATTCGAGTGTAGGGCCGCGAAGCGATCTCGCCAATCTCAAACAAGGATCAAGCGGGGTGGATGAGTATGCTCGGGAGTATCAACTACCATAAGTCGCACTCTAAGAATGAAGCGCCGATCAGATTGAAACCTTCTTGGCCGGGTTGTTCTGTGGCGCTAAGCGCGGATACCGCTGTGAGCGCCCACGGGACTTGGCGAGGCCATTGGCTCGGCGCGGAAGCAAAAGCAAGACAGAGGCATGGATAGCCCGAGCGATTCAAGGAATGACGAGGTGATTTGCCGAAGGGCGCTTTGTTCACGGAACAACGATCGCGGCGATTTCCATCCGCACGCTGTCGTTGTCTACAGGCGCCGGAGGAGGAGCAGTGGGTGTGGCCGATCGCGCAGGGGCACTAGGGGCTAGCTGAAGTGGCGCTGCACATCGGAGAGGCGCCAGCAGCATCAACGCAACGCTTAATAATCGGCGAAGCACTCCGCAGCCTGCTAAGCAAGGCAAGACCGCGATCAATGTTTAGTCGGCCGCGCCACGGCCGCACCGGCTTATGGAGAGACGAGCAAAAGGACTTTGTTACAATTGCGATGAGGTTTACAGTCGCGGTCATCGCTGTAAAAGGCTCTTCTATTTGGAAGCGGTTGAGGACGACGAAGAGGAAGAAGGCGCTGAGGAGGCAGAGGAAGTAATGGAACCATCATTATCCGTGATGGCATTAACGAGGCCGAAGCAGTGGAAATACTATGCAAGTCATGCTCCGTCATGCGAGAGGTCTTCATGGGTTGATTGACACTGAAGTACCCATAATTTTGTAAGTGGACATTCGCGAAGGTGATTGGGTGGTCTTCATCTAAATCGAATGCAAGCACGTCCGGTGGTCGGTGGTGGACAACTTCCATGTTTGGGTACCATGAAGGATGTTCGGGCCGGATTGGGCATAAGTTCCAAGCATCATTCATTATCATTCCTCTGGACATTTTTGATGTGGTTCTTGGGGTGAAGTGGCTTAGCACCCTTGGCCCAATTCAGTGGGACTTCCAGCACCTCACGATGAGTTTCCTTCACCAGGGGCGACTAGTTGAGCTTCAAGGGTTGCAAAGTTCAGGGCGCCCTACCTTATTCCAGCAGCAGGTGGAGGACATCATAGAGGTACAGCAGCTCCTTGGAGAGTATGAGGATTTGTTTGCTGAACCACACGGATTGCCGCCCACTCGCCGCAGTGATCACCGGATATGCTTGGCGTAAGGCACCAATCCGCTCGTGGTGGCACCATATCGATAATTCTTCCGAAAAGATGAAATTGAACGACGGTTGCCGCTATGCTAGACCAAGGTATCATTCTTCGCCGCAGCTCGCCGCTTTTCTTTCAATTGCCTTGCTAGTCAAGAAGGCGGATGGGACATGGAGGTTTTGTGTGGACTACTGTAAAGCTCAACAAATGCATTCATCAAGGATAAATTTCCCATCCCTGGTGGAGGAGCTTTGATGAACTACGAGGAGCCTATTTCTTCACCAAATTGATTTGGCGTCCGCTATCACCAAAGTTCTGATGATTCCCGAGGATATCAAGAAGACGCTCCGCATACGATCATGGCCACTTTGAGTTCTTGGTGATGCTATTCGGTCATCGAATGCTCCTTCGACATTCCGTGCCCTCATGAATAATGTTCTCCAAGAGTACCTTCGCAAATCTGCTTTTGTTCTTCGATGACATTCTAGTGTACAAGAAGACCTTGGAAGACCATTGTCGCCATCTTCAGTGGGTCTTTGAGAAGTTGCGCCATCGCCAGCTATACCTCAAGCGATCCAAGTGCGCCTTTGCGCAAAGGAAAATTGGTTATTTGGGTCACATCATTTCACATGAAGGGGTGGAAGCCGATCCTCAGAAGTTGCAAGCCATTTCGGCTTGGCCCACCCCAAGTTCAGTAGCGGCGTTGCGGAGTTTCTTGGGTTTGTCGGGGTATTATCGCCGGTTCATTCGCGATTATGCCACCATTGCCGAGCCCTTGACGGCCTTACTGCGTCCCAATAATTTCCAATGGAGTGCTTCGGCCGAGGATGCCTTTCAGAGCTTAAAGCAAGCATTGCTATCTGCACCGGTTTTACAGATGCCAGATTTCGCAGTCCCCTTTGAAGTCGAATGTGACGCTTCAGGGGTCGGCATTGGCGCAGTTCTTCAGCAGAATGGCCACCCCATTGCTTATTACAGTTGCAAGTTGGCGGCTCGTCATATCAAGTTGGCCGCATATAAACGGGAGTTGATTGGTTTATCCAAGGCAGTGCGTCATTGGCGACCTTATTTATGGGGGCATTCCTTCCGTGTCCGCACAGATCATGGCAGTCTGAAATTCCTTCTGGAGCAGGCATTAGTAACACCGCCACAACAGCATTGGTTAAGCAAGTTGATGGGTTTTGACTTCCAAGTGGAATATAAACCAGAGCGCAAGAATCGGGCGCGATGCCCTGCCTCGGGTCTTGAGGAGGAGTCACCGGGGAAGCCACGTGTGCAAAGACCGCCGCCCCCATAGCTTAGTTCATGCTAACGGTTGGCGATATGGGCAGATCCGAAATCCAAAGAGAAGTGCGCGACATTGTTTCTCCCTCCAGAATAGCCGAGGTTCTTCTTCCGCAGCCTCACAAGACCGGCTACCGTCCACACACGACGGAAGCTCAGACGCGCAGTGGCGCTTTGTTCGCGCTTGCAACAACATCTTCTAATTGAACCCATCATTGCATCGGTTCATGACCTTACCCATGAAGGCGCAGAAGACTTGGCAACAAGATTCGCCAATGTATGATTGGGCTAACCAGAGGTCTACCATCAAACTTTGTCGCTCGCCGCAAGGTGTGCTAACGAGATAAAACTAGTACACTCTCTGCCACCGGTCTTCGCAACCTCTTCCCATTCCGCAAGACATTTGGGCCGACATCTCCATGGACTTCATCACCAAGACTCCAAGTCGCAAGGCAAGACCTCTCTCTGGTGGTGGTGGATAGATTATCCAAATATGCCCACTTCATGGCCTTCACAAACCAAATTAGCCGCCACTGATGGCCAAGATTTTCTTTGATCGTGGTCAGTTGTATGGCATTCCTAATCCATCATTTCGATCGATCCCGCCTTCTTGAGTGCTTTTTGGCAGATCTTTTTAAACATCAGTGGTACCACGTTGTCCCTCCACCGCTTATCATCCCCTGCACGGATGGCCAAACGGAGGTCGCCAACCGCACCATTGAAATGTATCTCGCGATGTTTGGCTAAACCGACAATCCCACCTCATGGACACTGCTACCTTGGGTGGAATTCTGCTATAATTCTTCTTTTCATTCGGCTACTTGATGACGCCTTTGAGTTGGTTTATGGAGACCACCACCACCCCTATTGTCAGATCACCAAGACACCACCGCCATTGATTACGTGGATCGGCAATTGATTGATCACGACGCTTCCTCCAACAAAGCTCGCGACAATATGCTCCGCGCCCAAAATCGTATGAAGCAACAATACGATTCAGTCATCGTGAAGTGGAGTTCTCTGTGGGCGCATGGGTGTGGCTTCGCCTGCAGAAGCATCGGCAACTTTCCTTAAGGGTTGCTTCAGTCCATAAGCTCTCTCCCCGGTTCTATGGACCCTACTGCATTTTAGCACGGATAGGGCTCGTGGGCGTACTCGGCCGAGTTACCGGCCGAGCTCGACTTCACAACGTTTTCCATGTATCGCTGCTGAAGGCGTATAAGGGGATCCCGCCGTCTCAGGTGCCACCATTGCCAGAGGATTTGTCTCCGCCCGGATCCTACTGCCGGCACCTCATCGCCTCTTGGCTCGGCCAGTGAATGGGCAGCGCGGTGTTGGTCCATTGGACAGAGAGCCGAGTCGGAGGCGACTTGGATGGATGCTCACATTACGGGCGTTTACCCCGACTTCACGCTTTGAGGACAAGCTTCATTTCCAGGAGGGCAGTAATGTTATACCCTTTGATCGGGTATTTGTCAGAAGGCCGAGGAAAGAACCAAGTCAAGGAGGGAAGGCGCCACGGCCCAGTCGACGGAGGCGACGCCCAAAGAGGAAGGGGGCGGTTTGAGATAGCAACCGCAGGATATGATAAGTTTCTGCTTAGTTACAATTTCTACTTCTTTCCTTTTAAGTAGTCCTATTAGATAAGATTCTATTAGATAGGATTCCATATTTGTTAGAAGTTATCCCTAGCCATCATGTTGGGTGGGGAGTCTTTTGCTTATTTAAAGAAGAGAATAAAGAAAGAAAAGGCATGCTTGCTTTGTGCCACAAACCCTAAACTCAAAGCGGGGTCTCAGATAATGCCTGGCTTATCCTAATCCCGCCACGAGACCACGGGTGCAGAAGGGAAATTGCTCCACCTTCGCTAGAACGAGCTACGAAAGCAATCGATATGAACCGCTCGTAATGCACTCCATGCCCAAATCACAAGTTCCACCCATTTGTTCTTTCCAAAGAAAAAGCAACACAGAGATGCATCAATAAACAGTAAGCGCTAAGCAGTCGGCAACCAGGAGGAACCGAGGAATGCTCATCTGTGCGAGTGCCTTGTGCGTGTCAGCATCGAGCGCGGCGACCGTGGCGACGCCCTTGAGGATGTCGATGAGACCTTGGAGCGGTGACCAAGGGCGGCTACCGGCGTCGGGGAGGAAACCCTCATTGACCCCCTCCGGCGGTGGCGATGGCTGGGGATCGCGGATGGGGAGGCGGCACGGTGAAGACTAATGAGTGGGGACTAGGGAGTGAGGACTACCGACTGGTGTTGGGATGGTCGGATGGAGATTGGGGAATCGACCTCGGCGTCGGAAGTTCGGCTTCGGCAGCAATGGGCGACGGCACAGGATTTTGGATTTGGAAACTAGCCGCCAGAGGATAGGGACGGGATGTCTCAAGTAGGGTTTCAATTCAAACTGGATAGTTATCGGATATTATCCGAATATATCCGAATAAAATTCTGGTTATATCTAAATTCGACAGATATTTTTGTTCCGAATCTGTTTCCGTATCCAAAAAAACTACCTGAATTCGTATCCGATATGAAAAAAAATCGGATATCCAAAAATATGCTCCGAATAGTATCCAAATTTATACGGACGGGCGGACGGTCGGAAATTATCCACTCCGTTTGCACCCCTACTTCCAACACTACTACAAATTGGTCTTTGATACCGGCACATTAGTGCCGATTGAGCTCAACGTAATCGATAGTTACAACATTCTTGCTCAATGGTTATCGAAAACATCGTGGGTTTTTAGTATCGTTCAAGACACTCTAACCGGCACCGATGATGTAACATCAATACCGTTGTGTAATGAACCAAGATTAAAGAGCCACCACAGCCGAAACTAGCACGGAAGCTTAGTAGTCTGGCTGGAGGCACCAACCGCATCGATGTTAGAGAATCGTAACCGGTTGGTGCCTCCAACCGGTACCACTAATTCCCAATTTAAACATCTTCCTCCCCCATCGTGTTTCACTCAAGAACATTGCGCATGACAAGAAAAACGATGAGAGCTCACCAAGAGCTTCAGGGGAGGGGAGGTGTTGCCCAAATTTCAAAATTTTGGTCATTTTACTCGAAGCCAAATTAACTAAGGTTAGTAACATCTTTCCTCACTACATTTGGTGTTAAATAGAGTCTCTTCTTTGCTTGAAATATGAAGAAAATTTGATCTTTTCCCATGATCGATGAAAGATTATGAATGTTGAGATCTAGCTTGATCTTTTCAAGTAGGCTGCAAAAACTTGTTGTGTAAGCTTGGAATTTTCTTAAATTATAATGTAGCTCACATTGAAGGTGTGGATCTAGCTCAAATTTAGGTTTTGGTTCTCAATCGATGAAGAATTTTGAATCTAGACTTTGATCGACCAATTCTTTTAGTAGGTTGCAAAAACTTTTTGTGTAAGCTTGGATTTTTGCTTAGATTATGATGTAGCTCGAATTGAAGGTGTGGATCTAGCTAATATTTAGGTTTTAGTTCCATCAATCAATGAAGAATTTTGAATCTAGATTTTGTTCAACCAATTTTTTAGTAGGTTACAAAAACTTATCGAGTTTGAATACCGAGCAAATAATCATTTTATAGAAAAATATGTAAATCTAAATAGTCCTTTAAAAACATGTAATGGAATAAAGTTATTTTAAAAATATAGTTGCCTTTAAAAATGACAATTTCTATAGAAAAAATATGTGATGAAATATTGTCATTTTAAAAATATTATCTTTTTAAAGAAATTTCACCTAAAATTAAATTTATCAATCTAAAATTTTAAAAAAATTTTAAATAAAGAAAATATTAGTTTAATTTGGATTTTCAAAATGTTCAATAATTCATTATCTAAAAATGAGCTAACAATTATCTTGATGTAATGAATGTAGATGGACCGATGGATGTACATGGACCCACGCCTCGAGTTCTTATAGGGTTTGCAAGATTTTCTTCGTGCGGCCGATGCATACATGACGTTAGGCTACATATGCTATCCATGCATAGACTGCAAGAATGAGAAAGAGTGGCCAAAATTTAGCCACCTTCACTTCCATTTGCTCGGAAGAGGTTTTAAGTCAAACTATACCTGTTGGACCAAGCACGGTGAAAAAGAGATTATACAGAAGATGGTGAAGAAGAAGAGGCGCACAACAATATCCCTGATGCCGCCAACACGGTTTTTTCAAGATACATTGGGGAGTTTGGCGATGATGACCTAGACCAGATGTTTGTTTGATGGAGAGGAGAATACATTGATGAAAGACATTACGAAGGTTCCAGCTACTAACGGAAGACCACGGAACATCGTTGTACCCAAATCTGTTGTGATATATAAAAAGTTGCGTATCACACTAGAATCGATGCAATGCAAGGCAACCAATGGATTGTCTCGATAAGAGATTCGACGAGTTGTTATGCCTCATAAAGAAGTTACTTCCAGAGGGGAACACACTGCCTGAAACTACATACGACACCAAACAAGTTGTCTGCCTTTGGGGTTAGAGCTACAGAAGATACATGCATGTCGTAACAATTGTATCCTTTATCACAATAAGTACGAGGATTTGGAAGCTTGTCCGGTGTATAAAACTTCACGGTATAAGACTAGACGTGATGATCCAGGTGAGGTAGAGGGGCAGCGTAAGAAGAAGAGTCTCCCTGCTAAGGTGGTGTGGTATTTCCCTATAATCCCCCAGTTGAAGCGTTTATTTGCGAACAAAGCGCATATCCAGATGATGCACTGGCACAAAGAAGAACATAAGGACGATGAAAGGCTAAGGCACCCTACTGATGGCTCCCAGTGGAGGAAAGTCAATAGAACATACCTGGACTTTGCTGAGAATGCAAGGAACATAAGGTTTGGGTTGAGTACAGATGGGATGAACCCATACGGTGAGATGAGCAGCAGTCACAGCACTTGGTCTGTGACTCTATGTATCTACAACCTTCCTCCTTGGCTGTGTATGAAGCGAAAGTACATTATGATGCCATTACTTATTCAAGGCCCGAAGCAACCTGGAAACGACATCGACATGTACCTCAAACCGTTGGTTGAAGATCTGCTAACACTGCGGAATGATGATGTACGTGTATGGGATGAGTACAAAAGAGAGCACTTCACTCTACGTTCATTGCTATTCGTAATCATCAATAACTGTCCTGCACTTGGTAACCTGTTGGGCCTATCTATCAAAGGATATAAAGCTTGCATCCACTACTTAAAGGATACTGTCGGGACCCGAATTCACAATTCGAAAACCCTCTGTGTTTTTAGCACTAGTCCCAGGATCAGTCGCTAGTGCCTACAGTTAACAAAGATGAATATCACAATCATACACAACGGAGTAATAAATAAAGAATTCATCTATTAATATAACATGTTGAACAACCTTAAAGTCAACTTACAATTGTGAAGCCTAGATGGCTTCAACTCGAGTAAAACGTAACGAGCAGATGAACGAAGAATGCCTGTGAATCCCATCAAAATACTACGTGCATTTGACAAGGTTCAACTCCTAGATATTCGCCTTCTTGCGTAACTCCTCCTTCTTTGAAGACAAAGACTTCTCCTCAAGCTGGTGATGTTTTGTTATAACAAGGGTGAGTACACAACCGCATTCAACAAGTCGTGCACGTAATGCGCTTCTATTACTACATGCATGGCTTATTCCAAAGGAATGGTCAATGGTTCTTTGCAATAAAGCATTCACAAATAATCATAATAGATAGAAAAGCAAGAAACAAATAATACTCATAATAAATTTCATAATCATTCTCAAGTAAAGCATTTCTCATCCTTAACAAATTTCCATATCACATTGTCCACATTCCCAACCTCATTTAATTTTCAAAACTCTACCCTTGATCAGAATCCCGAGCAATGTCCAATATGCGCGACACGGCTATTCAATAGTTTTTACACTCGCAGAGGTTGTACACTTTACCCACAAGATACAATCAACTCACCACGTCACCGTGAATCGCCATACAAGAGTATGCTAATGAGCGATCATAACAAAGCCTTTCGAAACTTCTAGCTCAACCTAGGAACCTCTCCGTGTTGCCTTCACTATCACTTCCTCACTCGAGCCAAGTATAGGACCGATTTAACACCGTTGATGGGTACCAAGCAGAGCACAGTACGCCCCCATATCACCCTCGGTGATCGCCACCCCGAGGTATCAAAGGTGAGATATCGAATCCTACTAAACCAGTCCGTCCCATAATGTATATATGGTTGTACGAAAGTGACTCAGCTCAAAGGCTTGCAAGGTTAAGTCCTTAGGGTGACCAAGGCAAGACTACCCCAAATCATTCACCAACAATACCATCACATAATTCACCAACAATACCATCACATAATTCACCAACAACACCGCCAAATACCAAAGTGACATATCCAATGCCACTCTTGCCACTTGCCTCGGCCTAAAACATTTTACCACCCCAGCTTGATTATTGCAACACAATGCCAACAACAACTCAACATCCATGTAGACCCACCGGTTCCACATGTCAACATTATCGCAGTGGCAACACGTCACACCATTTCACAAACACATTTCATAATCCATTAATCAAGATTATCCTTTATTTTCAAAAGGCATGAGTCTGCGGGCATGGCTAAGCAATTATACACTGGTCTAACCAACCCACATTGGCAAGTAATAACAACCAACTAATAATCAACCATCTTAGGGTGACAAATGAATTATGGCATACAAATAATCATGGCAAGGTGATATTTAGCAATTGGGTTGAATAACTCATTCCCAAATTAATTTAAATCATTTTAATCTTGAACTAGCATGCAATAATTTGAATCAAAGTAAATTTGTAAAACTGGGAGCAATATGATCAAAGCACAACTTGCCTGGCACTTGCTATAAACTTCTCTTTACTCTTTATAATTGATCTTCGACTTCCTCAACCTTTGGCTCTTCAATCGAATGCTTCGACTTCCTCGTCCTTCAGCTACTTCGGGTAACCTCTAGACAACACGTCTAACGACAAAGAAGCACAAATACAACAAAACTCAAAGGCAATTCAAATAAACTCCAATTAAGATTAGATTGGTACTGAACGGAAGGGATTGAATTTAGGAACTTGAATAGATTTGATCAAAGATCGGATGAAAGAGAACAGGCTTTCAGAAGATTTATCGAGAAGGTTACGACTGATAATTAGGGAGGAACGAAGTATATTCCAGGGAATATCCTTCGAGATTAATTAACTTGATTAGATAGATATTAACATATGGGCAATGGTGTATCAACCAAGTCCATGAATGATTTCCCAATCAATGGCAGATTGGATTTTCAAAGATGAGACAAGAACAAGTGGAATCAACATCCACTGCGATTCGATATGGGGTTCAGTCATACATCGATGAAAAGGCTCGATGATGACAAGGCGGCGATGATAAGAAGACGGGGCTAAACTCAAGGTGACAGGGCTAGATCACATCAAGGCGATGGTTAAGATGATGCCATCGCACTAGGGCCTTTACTTGCATGCACACATGTGATGAGAGCAAAGCGTTAACGGCGGGACGTTAACGATGAAGCGTTAACAGCGGAACATTAACGATGGAACATTAACGGCGGAACGTTAACGACAAAACACTAACGATGGAACGCTAACGATGGAACATTAACGGCGGAACGTCAACGATGAAACGTTAACGATAGGACGTTAACGGCGGAACGTTAACGACGAAACGTTAACGATGGAACGTTAACGGCGGAACGTTAACGGCGGAACGTTAACGATGGAACGTTAACGATGAAGGGACGCATATGAGTAACAAGGTGGCAACCATCGGTTGAAAGATAGGGCAGCGAGGTCATGACATGGCCATGACAAACCAAAATGGTTGGCGGCACAAGACGACGCGCGACGGCGGCAAAAGGCAGCGGCCGACGAATAAAAAGAATTTCGGTAAATGCAACAGTAAAGGGGAAGTGTCCATTGCGTAGAACACGACGAGATGAACTCAACAAAATAGGCGGATTTGGCGATGATAAGGCGGTTTGCACGCAAAACGAAGCAACAATTAATTAGCCGAAATAAAAATAAATTCTAAAAATTACAAAAATAATACTGGCAGGAAGATATTGAATTTAGATGAATTTAGGAATTTGAATCACTCGATTTCGAGTTCGGATGGAGGAGAATGGATCAAACGAAGTTTGACTAGAAAGAAAATCCTGAAATTAAGAAATCACACTGTAGCATCGCGCTACAGTGCTTCGTTTTCCTGCTTCCTGGCTGTTTAACAGAGCACCATTGGAAGCTTTTAGCACCATCATTGCCGGAGCTTGGGGGCATGGCAGCGCATGGCAAATAGCAAAATCGAAGAGGGCGCGGCGCTGCGGTGCGGAGCATGTGACGAGCGGCAAACGGAGTTCGAGCGGCACAGCCCGGCGCTTCGGCGGTAACTGTGGCTACGCGGTGATCGCTCAGGGGCTATAGAAGCTGGCCGGTAGGTGCAGGAGGGCGCGCGGCGGAGTGAGGAGGCAAGGCTGGGCTGATTGGACGGGCCGGACAAATAAGATGAAGGTAGTACGGCGGTGGCTTGTCGATTTAACAAAGCGGCGATGATGCGAGCAGCCGCCAAGGAGGAGGTCGGACAAGGGGTGGGGTGGGGCGCAAGGTGAGAGGGAAGCTCATGGGCACGCCGGCCGACCACGGGTGGTTTAGGGCACCGGCGCCATGGACGGCCGGAGCGACTCAAAAACGCCCGAATGGCATGGCGCTAAAAACACAATAAAATGCGAAATTTTTCAAAACTAGCGAGAGCACGGCGAGAGCAAGATCATACTAGGCTACATCTAAAAGGAATTTCATTGGGGATTACCGGTTTGGGAGAAATCGATTTACTTAACGGAGGACTAATCGATTTACATAACAAACTCGAAATTCGGGTCAAACTACAACGAAAATCAAATCCGACCAGATGGTTGTGATCATGGAAGCAAAAGGCACAAAGTGACGCTGTCGGATTACCCGAAAACTCACCGGAGCAAAAGATGGCTCGCCGGTGTCTTTGCAGGACGCCGGTGTCGGGTTTTCTTGAGTTTTGGAAGGGGAAACGATGCTGCATCAACTGGTCAAGGTGAGCACAGGATAGGGGACGTCAAGACGCACATTTCAAGTACTCACACACCCCGAGAGGTGGAGAGAAGCCCGAGATATTGACCGAGCAATGAATTGCCTTTAACGCAGAATTGCCTGCTGCTACTGGCTGATTGAGGACTCGCAAACACTTGGAACTTGTTCCCCATCATGACGCCGTCGCAATGCTTCAGCTCCCAAGTGATTTGGTGCTGTATTTTAAGAGATATGGGAGTTTGAAAATTGAGCCAGCATTGGAACTCTATGCATGAACAGTAGCACAGGCTGGAGGTTGAATATGAATAGTGAAGGGCCACGTGTCGCTTTCTGATTGGTCGGAAAAATGGAGGGAAAAAAGCGCGAGGAATAAAATAACAAAAATAATCTAAAAATCTTGAAAACCTTCTTAAAAATACTAGAGATTATTTGGAACTCAATAAAATTCGTTTTACTAAATTTGGATGAGTTTTGAAATTTAGACAATTCCGAAACGAATATATGGATTTAACGAAAGACCTCGAGAGATAAAATACCAAAGGGATTCTATAAATCTTGAAAAAATTTACAAAATCATTTTAGAATATTTGGAACCTAATTATATAAATTTTGATATTTTTGAAGTATTTTGGAACTCGGGTGAAATTTTGAATAACGACCGAAATTAGAAATTTTGACTTTGCGAATGGTAAAGGATTGAACTCCAATTTCGGAAGGATATGGATACCGGGTTAATTAGAACACCATGGGAAATCAAAAATTTGAATTTAAATGGAATTTCAAAGGAAAGGTTTGAATTGGAATTTGGATATAGAATTGCCCGAACAATTAATAATTCAAATTAAAAATCCAATAAAAATCCAAATGTTTAAATTAATAATTTTAATTAATTTTTATCAAATTTCAAATTTGAGAAATTCCCTGAGATACAAAGAACTCTGTAAAAACTAAATTTTAAATTACTTGATGCACATAAAAGGCACATTAAATTGTTTTAGATTTAGAAAAATTCTAAATTAAGCTTCTTTAATCAAATAAGATTGATATAAAATTTTTGGAAAGCTAATTTAATATAAATTTTTGAAAACCCAAATTTTGGGATGTTACAGATACGAACAAATAAGTACCTAAAAACTCTCAAGAGTTGTGTATATAGGCCATCGAGGTTCCTCCATACTAAGGACTCAAGTATTTTGAGAAAGGGTGAGAATTTTGATGGGACCAAGAGAAGCGTAAGAAACCCTACATTGCAATTGGGGACGCTTGTATTTTTTTGGTAAAGGATCTGAAAGTAGTATTTGGAAAAGGTCTTGGTAGCAAACCTATCCCGACTGAACAAGGTCACACAAAGCCCATTTGGAAGAAGAAGTCAATATTTTGGGACTTACCTTATTGGAAAGACTTAGAGGTCCGCCACTCACTGGACTTTATGCATATCACGAAGAATGTCTCATGGAACTGCTAGGCTTCCTAGATATGTACGACAAATCAAAAGATACACTTTAAGCACGAAAGGACCTCATGCCTATTGGGACTCAAGAATAACCTACATCCTAAAAAAGAGAGCGAAGGACAACATTACTTCCACCCATGAGCTACACTCTAAGCAAGGAAGAGAAAAAACATGATGAAGTTCTTGAACAGCTGTGAAGGTCCTTCGGATACCCTCGAACATAAGGAGACTCATAAACACGAAAGAGAATAAAATCGTACACCTAAAATACCATGATTGTCACATGTTGATGACACAGTTGCTCCTAGTGGCGGTGCGAGGTATTCTCCGGACTGGGTATGAGGGACAATCATAAAGTTGTGTTCGTTCTTCAACGCAGTGTCACAGAAGGTTATCGAGCCGAATAAGGTATCTAATCTGCAGGATGACGTGGTCGATAGTCTGGTTATCCTTGAGATGATCTTCCCTCCATCCTTCTTTGATAGTATGGTCTATCTCATGGTCCACATTGTTAAAAAGATAGAAATTCTTGGACCCTTGTTTCTCCATAATATGTTCCCTTTTGAGAGGTACATGGGTGTCCTAAAGAAATATGTTCAGAATCGGTCTCGCCGGTAAAGTGCGATTAAGCAGGTGTTGGCACAGAGGAGGTGACTGAAGTTTGTGTTAATTACATTCATGATCTGAATCCGATTGGTGTCCCTGTATCATGCCATAAGGGGAGGCTATGGGGACAAGGGACTCTACGGAGAAAAGAATCCTATAGCGACGATCTACTTTCATTTAAACAAGCACATTTCACAGTATTGAAACAAGTAATCTAGTAGTGGCTCCAGATATCTATGATCACGAGATGAGTCTATGCAACCAATACCGGAGAAGTCGATAAGTGGATCGCAATGAGCAAATGGATCATTTTGGGTTGGTTACAAAAGCAAATCGTTGGGCAACTAGACAGATGATGAACAGTTGAAACTCTTGGCTCAGGGACCATACACGACAATCATATTATTCCAAGGGTATGAGATAAATGGGTACACATTTTACACGACAGCCTAGGATAGCAAGAGCACCAACCAAAGCAGCAACGTCCGTATAGATGCCTTGGACAAAAATGGAAAGATGGACACCTACTACGATTTCATTGAGGAGATCTGGAAGCTTAAGTACGGACCTTTAAAAGTCCCTCTGTTTCAGTGCCAATGGGTAAAACTGACAGCCGTGGAGATCGACGAGTACCATATGACAACCGTGGACCTCAAGCAAGTGCCCTGTATGGACGAACCATTTGTGCTCGCTAATGATGTGACACAGGTATTCTATATGATGGACATGGATAGCAAACCAAAAAAGTAGAAGGACAAGCCTACTAAAAACAAGAACCAGAATGACAAGTCTGTCGAAAATAAAAAGCAGAAGGAGAAGACTAGCAGTAGCAATCAGCCAAAGCGCCACGTGGTTCTTCCAGGTAAAAAAAGGATTGTCAGAGTTGAGGGCGTCATGAAAGAAGAAGAGTATAATCAGTTCGACGAGCTGCCTTCTTTCACGGTGGACGTAGACATTAGTGTCCTGAATGATACAGAGGAATCTTCCTACATATGCTGCGATCATAATGAAGGATCACTTGTTAAAACAAAAGTATGTTAGCAAATAAGTCTAACCGTGTTGTATACTCACTTGATAGAAGTTAGCTAGCTCGCTCCTTCGGCTTTCATCCTAAACGTGTAGGTTTTCTTTTTCCCTTCATTTGTCTCACGTAGAGGGAGTAATTTTCTTTTCTGTCACTGATAGATACTTATTGATTTGTCTTTTTGGAATCGACTTAGTTCTTCCGTATGCATCGCCCTTGACTGAACCATCGGTGTTGGGGTACGTGATCTAGGGGTCGATGAAGAAAAGGAGTGCGAACAAGTCCATAGACAGCTACACATTGAAGAAGACGGCGAATACGCCTAAGAAAGCAACCAAGCCAACCACACGGCATGACGAAGAGGAGACTGTAGCCACGACCTTCTTCATCGAACCTGACACACTGAAGTGTGTGATTTGCTTCTTGCCATACGAAGCTCAAGTGTTCATGGCAAGTATCTAGCTCGAGATTTCTTCATCATACACTGTAGTGTCTTGATTGCTCCGACATACAAGCATGGAGATGCTTATACTTTGTTCATACACCAACACAATTAATCACTCTGCTAATTAGCATTATCTCTTGTCTTAATGATCAGTGTAGGAATGGACATCCTGCCTGCGCGAACTGATGTATCAGCATGAACCGGACGTGCTTTAGCCGTAGTGAGCCCATCGACGACATCAGGTGCCGGCCGTTGGACAAGGTCCTGGTTGGCTTGACCAGCCCCTGCAAGTTCAAGAAGCATGGCTGCTAAGAGAGCGTCCAGTACACCGAGAGGCGGAGCCACGAGGCAACGCGGCTCAGACACTCCTGCCTCCATCGCCTGCTCGACACCGCAGCCACTACTACCCTCATCGCTTTATAACCACATCTAGGAAAACCACGTGTTGGACACCGCCGTCACCATGGGCAGCCTCCGTAGCACGACGATGACGCTGAACAAGAGCATGCTGTCGGATCGCTTTGCTTTCTTTTGATGTAATAGACTACTAACATACCAGTTGTGGATTAATAACCTTATTTTATTTTATTGAAAATCATTTTTGTAACATCCCAAAAATTAGAGTTTTGGAATGTTTAAAATCAAAAATGATCCATTTGCATTTTCCTGGAATTAACCTAAGCTTAATCTGAATTTTTTAATAATGAAAAGATTTAATTTGATTAATCTATGCATCAAATCAAAGGTTTCCTTGTGCTTCAAGGAATTTTTTTGTATTTTTGGAGATTTTTCTGAATTTATTTGCTATTTATTTGAATTTATTTGCCCTTATTCAGATTTTTTGGAATTTCTGAAATTTGAAAACCTTTTTATTTTCTTTTCCTCTCTTCGGGCCGAATTTTTCCTGGCCCATTCCTATTCTTCTCCGGCCCGCTCCTATTCCGGTCTGTTTTTGCGCATCGCCCGGCCCATCGGCCCAGCCTCGCTTCACCGTGGATCCTCGCCACGTGTTCGGCCAGATCGCAACCACGCCGCCCCGCACGCGTCGCCGCCCGGAAACCTAACCCTAGCCGTGCCGCCTTCGGTCTTCGCGCTTGGTCCCGGGGCTATTTAAGTCCCCGAGGACCCCAGTCCGAGGTTCGCTGCCTCTCCTCACCGTAGCCTATTCGCAAGGTTCGAGGTGCCGCTGCCTTGGAGATCGAGCTCGCCGAAGTATCACCGCCTCCCGAGGGGCGAAACCTTAGAGGGCAGTACTGGGTTTAGACATGCATTGTAAAGGCTTTGTAGTGATCTCTTTGCCGACACACCAAAGGAAGTGTGTTCGTAGCGCTTGGCACTAAGGGATGATCATGTCTTGTGAGTAAAGCTGTACAACCTCTACAGAGTGTAAAACTATTCGAATAGCCGTGTCTGCGGTCATGGACAAGCCCGGGGATTTCACACGGGGTATAGAGTGTTTTGTTGAAATGTGGAATTGTTGGGATGTGAACGGGGTGTTCACTGTTGTTTTACTGTCTCAAGTTATACTGTTGAATTGTGTGGTTGATACTTGTTTCGAATGATGTAGGGTGATGCCTCGTCATTCTTTTCATGTTGTGTACCATTGATTTACCAGTTATTTATTATTGTTTTTATCAATCTGCCTTCAATCTATTTATTGTATTTAAATCCAAGTTATTGCTTTCTGCAAATAAACCCTATGACTATCCTTTGTCAAGCCGTGCATAAATATATTGCATCATTTCCCTACGGTTTGCTGAGTACATTTTGTACTCACGGCTTTATGCCCTTGTTCGGGCTGGGTCGAGGAAGGACCGTAATGAGTATCGAGGAGTACTATAAAGACTACGCCGACTAGGAAGGCGTTTCTCGCATTTATTGCCTATGGCATGTCGAATGGCCCAAGTTATCTTATTTCCGCCAGTTATATAGCTTTTATTTGTTTTTAAGCCATGAGGCATTGGTGTATGAACCTTGACCATAAGGTCCTTTGCTTTATTCAATAACAATTTGCTTCTTTTTAGTTATTTCGATGTATGGAATGATATGTCATCTATGTTTCCAGTGTGTGCACTAGCGTGATCCTGGACTAGTGCAGTATACACAGAGGGTTTCGGACTTGCATATCCGGGTCCCGACAATTTTAGTGTGGAATAAGAATATGCATAGGATGAAGATGGGCAAAACTTTCTTTTCACGCATCAGTTGACAACCAACTTACAGAGTGGTAAATAAAGGATGAAAGTTAAGATTAAGTGGCAAATAAGAGAGAAGTTTTTCAATAACATATTAGACATCTAACCAACTTTCAATGGCAAATAAACATTTCCTCTAGCCTTTCAAAGAGTAACGATCGATCCGTGGCTCTTGAATACAAGCGAATAATCGCAAAAGGACCTCAACACGCATGTGCTGTAACTTCCTCAAACAGAAAAACACACCGTATGTCTTGGGACTCGTTGCTCCCGTTGAGCCGCTGATAGGCTGATGGTGTTTTCCGGTGGAGTATGTGCGATTAGCTATGAACTCTCCAAGGTTCATATCTACGAGGCACGTAAAAACACCTCCTGGCTCCTGCTAGTTCAGCAAGAGCAACACGTGCCTATCCGATGGCTTGTTTAGCTACGTTTGCCCACACGTCGGCACCGCAACCATTCCGAGTTTCCAACCCCAACAAGAACGGCCAACCAAAGACCTTATTTTATTTTTTGAAAATCATTTTAGTGTCAAAAAGAATGATTTATTATTTTTATTAAGCAAAGAAGTAATAATTGAATTTATATAACAAGGTGAAAATTTTCAATGGAATTATAAGAGTGCAAAAATTACTTTATTTCTTATATTTTTTATAATTTTAATTTAGATTAGATGGTTAGAAAATAATATTCTAAAGAATATATAAAATTTTAATATTATTGTTGAATTGTAGAAGCTATAAAAGGAATTTATAAATGACTAGTAATCTTATTTTATTTTTTTAAAATCATTTTTGTGGAATAAGTATGATTTCTTATTTTTTATTACAAAGAAGCAATAATTAAATTTATATAACAAGGTGAAAATTTTCAACTTAATTATAAGAGTGCAAAATTACTTTATTTCTTATATTTCTTTATAATTTTAATTTATATTATTAAGTTGAAAATAATTTTAATCAATACCTAAGTAGTGTAACATCACCTCCGCTTGAATACACCAACAACGGCATCGAGAAGTGCCTAGGCTTCAGATAATCTGGGTATTCCCCCGATAGTGTATTCAACCGGATCGATATGAGTTAAGGCCGATTGGTGTATCCAACCGTACTATGTGAGGCATCAGTCTCGGTTGAAGACACCAACCGGAACTGATGGTGCCACCAATGAGTCCGCTTCCCCACCGCATCATTGCTCGCGATCGGGTGGCCCTCGATACTGTGATGCCCACCATGTTGGTGTTATGCCCTTGAGGCGCCTATATAGATGATTGTAACATGACTATGCTTATGAATAATAATATGATTATTGGTCCAATGAATGTATATCATTATATTGATCAGCAAGTATGTGACTTGCTTATGAAACTCTCTACTTATTGATATAATTTCAGAAGTATCTACGATCGGGTATCATCGATAGGACAACGATGAATAGATCAAAGACATGTATTGATCGATGATTATGTTTCATAGATCATAGGATATGGAGATATCATCAATACATGTGAACTCATGATGAAGAACATGGGTTAGATAGACCTAAATGGGACATCGCGAGAATGTTACATTCTTATGTGTCATCGATGTATCTCATACATAGTGGATGTATGATCCTTAGACCTCGAGATTGTCACATTCCCTACATGTGTAATAGTTTACCTTGGGGCCACCAAACGCTATTCCCTAACCGGATAGTTATAAAGGTAGCTTTCATGTTTGCTATGAAATGTGCAAGAGGGAAGTGGGCAAATAAGATGGAATTTGCCACCCAAAGGTAACGGAGATATATGTTCAGGCCACTCGTGTGATATGATTAAGGAAGTGCATGGATATGCCGTGATTGAGAAGTCAATCACAACTTATTAATATATCACGGATACAGAGATGGATTGAACTATCAAAGGATGACATACTTCGCCTTTGAGTTCGATCTTCATATAGTTTGGCAAAGGATTATTACATGAGTACTTTTGAAAGGTTCTATCCGACGGATCATATGCGCTTGGGAGTTGGCATGCTCGCGAAGGAACCGCTGCCGGCTATTGGATTGGAAAAGGGTTTTCCGAATCTATGTCCGAATGTACATGAACCTGCAGTGGTCACACACTTAACGGGTCGATGCATTAATTCGGATTGGATCAAGAATTAATGGACTCGTGGGCTTAACGCTACCGGGGCCCCGGATTAGGTTTCATCGCGGGCTATATAAGGAGAGGAGAAGGGTGGGCGGCATGCTATTGCTCACGCCCGTAACCCTGGCCTCCACCTCTCATTGCCCTTGCCGAAGCGACGCGGTGCTTGCATCGCGACGCACGGCGCCATCCCGGACGGAGGATCTGCAGTTGTGCCGCATTATCAAGCGGCGCAGGAGGACGATCCGCGTGAGGACGATCCACGGCGAGGACGATTCGCGCGAGGACGATCCGCAGCGAGGACGATCCGCGGAGGACGATCCACGGCGAGGACGATCCACTACACCAACGAAGGATTCCGTGAATCGCGGCTAGTGGTAATCCAATCTGCGATCCCTTTTCTTGCAGTAGCTTTTCCGTTATGCGGTAGAAATTTTAATTTGTGCTAGTGTAGCATACCGCTGCTCCCCAACAGCAAGGCCCTCACCAAAGACCTCCCCACCGCGCTCTAATTTGTGAATGCGTGCGCCGATCCATGTCTTGAATACAAGTTTTGTTCCTCAGATCAGACGCTATTCTCGCGATTTTTCGTGATTGAGTAATGCAATGGATCAACAGATTCCATCTCAAGTAAATTTGGTCGAAAGCCAAACCATGAATATGAATTTGGCCGAGTAAATTTGGCTTTATATTACTCGTTCAAAGGACTTCGATTGTTGCTTCTTCTTGCACGAAGAAGGAATCGAGAGAATGACAGAAATTCTGTACATCCATTCAAGTGATGGTGCCAAATTAATTCCTGTTCAATAACTCACGCATGCTGTACATATATAATCTTTGAGTTTTTTTTATACGTGAGCTAGAATAGAAATAGTAGCTAGTTGGCTTCCCATCTTTCAGAGATTGATGTGTTGATGGCATCTGTTTTGGCATTGTAATGGGCTGGGAGTACTAGTATTACTAGTTTGCAAGTTGTAGCCTCTGAATGCTAGTTGAGGGCTAGAGGCTAATAGGGGTCTCTCTCCCTGTGTCATACTGTCATGGCATCTCTATTTGCATCATGCAGAATAGGATGTGACAACTGGCAAGGCATAATAATCTATCATGGAATGAAACACAATCTGGAATAGCAAGTAAAACTAACCAGTTAGCATGGCAAAAAGTCGATGTTGCAAACTGATACCAAGCAGGGAAAGCATGGTACAAGTACAATGCCTTTACATGTTGAATCTGAAATGCAACGAAACAGCGGGAGGCGGGCCAGGAACCTCCAAGTAATCCTAACATCATCAGTCCCTCCATGCAACGGAGCAATTGCGCTTCCTGGGTTGCTCGGCGGACTTGGGCCACTATCCCCTAAATGACATCACGCAGCGGACACCTTGTGAGCTGCACGTCCAAGCGCGAACCTCTTTTCAAAGCGTGCCCACGACATGGCTTACCCAAAGGCCGGGCGGCTTATCCATGGTCAACAACACCGCTGGCTACCAAGGTCTCTGGCTGGAGGAGGTTTGCCTCAGATACGAGGACCTTGACCTCGAAATTCCTTGGAGGTGATGGGACTATGAAGCTAGGAGAGGCGGTACACAATTTCATCCTGTGGCACAAACAGTACATAATTTTTCGGGATAACATGGACGTGTCCTCTACACGAAGAAGCCCGACTCCTATACCACCTCCCGCACACATAAGCCCCAAAAGAAACCAGCCTCCTCCAACACAGCCTAGCGGAACTCCAATTCCAACATCGGCCAATACAAGCCAGCTTACTCGGTCAGCAGCTCCCAAGAAGGCGCCAACCAAGACAAACCAGCCAGCTCGGCTAGAAGCTCCCAAGAAGACAGGGTCCTCCACCCAATCCAAGAAACTGACTCCACTTCCGAAGGGGCGTATGATATGACCAAGGAGGAGACCAACAAGATAGTACAAGGCGAGGTTCAACCTAGTACGCAAGAATTTCACAAAAGCTTAAGGACTATTAAAAATTTGAAGGATAAAAAAGAAATGCCTCACCTATCAAACTACGAGCGCACATTGACTAAGGAATGCCACAAGAAGAAGATGTCAGAGGAGAGGACGTCAGCTGAGGAGAAGGCCAAGAAGATGCTACAATTCTTCAATGAAACTGGACTTGACGCAGATCAAGTATTAGGCACGACAAAGATTGAGTATGCCTAAGTAAGATGGCCATTTACACTGAGCGCATCATTGGTTAGGCGTGAGGAGCTTCTCCAGTTAACAACAAAGATGTGGCAATTCTATGAATGGTACTTGGACGCACTACCACAGCAAGGCTTATATCAGACGCACGATCATAGACGGTTTTGAAAAACCGTTTGTGATGTCTAACATTACAGACGGTTATGTACTCAAACCATCAGTGTATATATCATAGACGGTTTTATATAACAACCGTCTGTGATGTAATAAATATCACAGATGGTTTCTAAATATAACCGCCTCGTGATGGCTACAAGATATTCACATGCATAGCTTTAAGTAAAACCGCTTAGAAATCACGAGCGGTTATATAACACAACCGCTCTGAATATCTTTACTGCATCAAGTATATTTAGAAACCGTCAGGATATTTCTTACATCATGCATCGGCTGTAATTTAAAAATGCTTCATGATATCTCACCTATAAATGAGCCTCGATCCACCACTTCATTTATAGGGTTTCGTTTCTATCCTAAGAACGCGGTGTGGAAGTGAGGCGATTTTGTGAAAGAAGGCCATTGATTTCAAGGGTGATATTAGATTCATTTGATTTTTGTGATCTAAGGTTAGTAATGAGTTCTAATTGCATGCATCCAATTCAATATCTAGGTTGGTTAGAGAGAATTAATTTAAAGATTGTTTGATTAGATCTAGCTTAATTGTAGTGGATCCATATGTTGTTTGTGATATTTGGTTAGTAATGTGTTTTAATTGCATTATATTCAACATCTATCTTGATAAGGAAGGAATTTGATGATTTTTGTAGATCTAGCTTGTAGAACCATGTTTTGGTTGTTTGATCTATAAGGTTAGCTAGTAATGGTTCTATTTGCATAATATAATATTCGATCATGATGTAGCTAGCTAGCTTGTTAAGGATAGAATTTAAAGATTGTTTAGATCTAGCTTATAGATCAATTCAGTCTTTGGTGATCTAAGGTTAGTAATGGGTTCTAATTCGGAGGGGTTTCAAAAGGGCTATACATGTTGGACCTCACCATGGCGTAAGAAGCATAATATACGTGAAGCGAAGAAGTAGTGTTAATATCGTCGACGAAGTCAATGATATGTCGATGATCATATCGATTGTGCTTCGATGAGGATGGAGTTGCGTGATGACAATTTGGATCACAAAGGTCGATATCGCCTATTGGCGGACATGCTTCCAGAGGGAAACGAGTTGCCGACTAACTACCTACAAAGCCAAGAGGGTTCTTTGTCCCTTGGGAATGGAAGTAGAAAGAATACATGCATGTCCAAACGATCAGATCCTGTACAGCAAAGAGTACACAAAGTTGTATATATGTCCGTGCAACGCATCCCGTGACAAGCGTAAGAGTCATTCAGATGATGATGGCGAGTATTGAGGTGAAAAAGGACCTCCTACTATGGTGGCATGGTATCTTCCTGTAATTCCTCGCTTGAAGCATTTGTTTAATAACCCAAAGGAGGCAAAATCTGCTATGCTGGCACTTTGAGGAGCGTGAAGAATGATGGAATGCTAAGGCACCTGCCGATTCCATGCAAAGGAGAAACATCGATAGAGCTTTCAAGAATTCAAAAGAATCCGAGAAATATAAGGTTTGGATTGAGTACAGATGGAATGAATCCTTTTTGTAACATGTGCAATGCAAGATAGCACTTGGTCTTCAGAATCTCAGATCACAACCTTCCTCCTTGGTTGTGTATGAAGCGAAGTACATTTTGTTGTCTCAGGCTATCTAAGGACCTGAAACAACTCGAAACGATATTGATGTGTACCTAGCTCTATTGGTGGAAGATCTAAAAACACTATGGGTTACCGGGTACACGATGGGATGCGCATAAACGAGAGAACTTTACTTTGCATCGCTTGTTGTTCTGCTGACTATAAATGATTACCCCGCCTTGCTAACCTTGCTGCCAAAGTACAAAAGGAACCAAAGCCCGCGACTCACCGCTAGATGATACCGAGAGTTCATGGTCAATCACTCCCACAAAACCGGTACATGCGCCATCAGTAGGTTCCTTCTGAGGAATCACCCATATCGCAAGATGAAGCAACTTTTCATGAAGGAATGAAATGGTTCAACTCCAAGGCGTTTGAGCGGAAATGATGTTAATGACATTGTTAAGGATTTGGATGTTGCGTATGGAAAGGGATGTAAATCAAGTACCCGTGAAAAGAGCATGTGGAAGAAGAGATCAATATTCTGGGACCTACCTTACTGGGAGCACCTAGAAGTTCACCACTGCATCGATGTCATGCACATAGAGAAGAATATCTGTGATAGCGTGATTGGTCTCTTACTCAACATTAAGGGTAAAACAAAGGATGGTATCAACGCACGGCTTGACTTGGTCGATATGGGCATAAGACCTGAGTTAGCACCGAAAGAGACTGATAAAGGCCATACGCATTTGGAACCTTCTTGTTATACTCTTCAAAGGCCGAAGAACTGAGCTGTGCGATGCTTGCATGGTGTGAAAGTTCCGTCCTGCTACTTCTCCAACATGAAGAGACTTGTTTCGTTGGAAGATTTGAAATTAACCGCATGAAGTCTCATGATTGTCATGTGTTGATGACATGATGCTCCTCGTCGCAATTAGAAGTATTTTTGCTTAAGGTCCGAGAGACAATCACTTACCGTGTTATTTCTTTAACACATCGCCGAGAAGGTCATCGATCCCCGGCGACTAGATGCTCGCAAGTCGAGGTGGTGATGACTCTATGTAATGTTGAGATGTATTTTCTCCATCATTTTTCGATATCATGGTCCATCTCATTGTTCACCTTGTGATGAGATAAAGATATGCGGGCCGTTGTTCCTCCACGTAGCATGTACCCGCTCGAGGGTAAATGGAATTCTCAAGTCTTACGACTGAATCGATCTCGTCCGAGGGTGGCATTGTCGGCTGTTATGCAAATGAAGAGGCCGCCGAAGTTTTATGCTGATTACATGGCCCAGTCAAACCGATAGGTGTGCATCGATCTCGCCATGAGGGATGCTCCAAGGTATCGGGACCATCGAAGGAAAGCAATCACGCTTTGATTCAAGCAGTGTATGCTCGAGCCCATTTCACGGTTTTGCAACACATGGTCAGAGTGTCCGCTTATATCGCCGAAAGCACAAGCAATGGCTAAGGCAAGAGAATCCAACACGGCAGAGTCTTGGATCACGAGACAAAGATAACCTTCAATTCAACAAATGGTTGAAGGAAGCGACCTATCACCGGAGCTTGTCGATGACATGCCGACATGATTGGCAAAAGGACCAACTTTTACAGCTTGTCACATGGAAAGGATATGACTTAAATGGGTACACATTTTACACGAGAGATCGAGGATATGAAGAGCACAAACTGTAACAGCGTGTCCGTGATAGATGCATTCAATAATAGCGCTGGTTGACGAGGAGCTCCTACTATGGGTTCATAGAGGAGATATGGGAGCTCGACTACGCATTTCTTTCAAGATTCCCTTATTTCGTGTCATGGGTCCACCTCCAAAGACGTGAAGGTTGACAAGAATGGCATCACTATCTGTGGACCTTTTAACGTGTTCGGATACCAAGATGAACCATTCGTGACTCGCTAACCAAGTTGTTCAAGTCTTCTATATAACCACCCGGCCCGTCCAACAAGAAGCGCCCACGAAGTTCTTCAGGAAAAAGGAGAATTGTCTGAGTTGAGAATGTAGTAGATGAGGAAGAGTACAATCAATTTGATGAGTTGCCACCTATCGGAAATGACATCCCGGTCCCGGAAGAACAACATATAGCAAGCTACACACGCGTACGATCATCATGAAGGGCTAATTATCATACAAAAGAATAAGCATGTGGTGGCGAAGTTACGAGAAGGGTGCATTGTCATTATGTTTACTAATTTTCATGTGTAATAATATTACATTAATGCTATTGTAAAGATGATACGACCCATCATGCTTTATGCAATGATGATTGTGATGATCTTTGTAAGTAGCTTCAGAAGCATCCGGATTGATGGAAAAGATGCGAGTATAAGAGCACGATTTATTCCTTAATATCAATATGATTCCAAATACATGATTCAAAGATGGCCATTCAGACATAATTGATGAGAAGAAATAAATGATGTAGACTATGGCAAATAAGAACAGAATCATGTCTACTTTGGCAATATGGAAATAGTTGTATGTGATTGCTCTAAGATTTTAGGGTTTGAATTGAGGATTAGAATCTCCACTTCAACCACAAATGGGCAAACAATTTATTGAGTGAATAAGGCCTCAAACCCTTACCACCTTAAACATGCACATCAAGAATTGATAATAATAAGATTCACTCAAATTAAGGTTCTAATGAAAACTATCAATAAACATTCACCGATCACGCATAAGAGACCGAATCAACAAGAATCGATCTTCAACCTCACAAAGAATGGCGGTGAAAAGTAGATATCACGACGGTTCTATAACATAACAACAGGATGTTGATTATCACGCATTTGCTCTATTATATAACCGCCTCAGATTATTGACATCACTGAGATGGTTCTATTATATAACCGCTCTGTGATAACTTCTCAACATCACACAAGTTATGTTATAGAACCGTCAGGATAACTACATCACGCATCGCTTCTTTTATAACCGCTCTTTGATGTCATCTCCTATATATATCTCCCGCGCCTGCATTCTCATTCACAGCAAGGCGCCAAACCCTAACCTCTCTGGATATTTTGTCTCTGCGCGCGGCCTTCCTCGGCGACGCAGAAAGCTCACATGTGATCTCCCCTCTCGGCGCCCTCCTCTCTTCAGCGGCCTCCCCGTGCAGACGTGCCTCTGGCCCTCCTCTCGGGCATCCTCCCGGCATCGACCTCCCCTCGGTGTCCTCCCGGATCGACCTCCCCTCGTTGTCCTCCCTAAGATCGACCTCCCCTCGTTGTCCTCCCCCATTGTAAGTTTTCCAAGATCGCACTTGTTTCTAAGTCTTGGTCGGCTGAAAGGAGGTGTTGCTTTGTGATGATCTAGGGTTTATATGAGTAGAACATTTATTCTATGATCCGGGCCTTGAACCGGTAGACATACATGCTAGGAAGTAAGTTTCGTAGCTTCTAAACTGTGATTTAAGTCTTGTTGTGCGAAGTAAGTTACTCGTAGCTTCGGCCATTGTTGTGATGTTTCATTCTTGTCGGGAGTTAGGGAAGTCGTGGTCATGTCCTTATGTGGTACAGTTTGAATGTCTTCTGTGTTTCTAGTCTTGGAGCTGGGCTCCTGTGAGGTTGGTTGAAGCAAAGATGTTCGAGTTTCGAGTTGATATTGATGGATTTGTGTGGCTCAACTGCTTTCGTTTCAAAGATGAAACCGGGGCATCTAGTTTAGATGTCCTCGTTTTTATCGCTTGTCCTAACTTGGTTTATTACAGCTCGCTTAAATAAGTTAGCTTTGATTGAATTATGCTCGATCCATAGTCTAAACAATGAACTTTCTTTAAATAAAACTTCATTGTGCATGTTAAGTTGGTAAGGGTTCAAGCGTCGATTCATTGAATAAGTTGTTAATCCATTTGTGATTGAGGGAAGATTCTAATCTTCATTCAAACCCAACAATCTGAGAGCAATCTTAAATAATTACCTCCATATTGTCATAGTAATCATGATTCATTATATAAATGACATATTGTTGCCTTTTGTGATATGTTGCCATATGTGTCATTTTCGAACGATCATGAATCATATTGTTGCCTCATGTTAATATCTTATACCATGTGAAATATGTATTCTTCGCTTTGTGCTTGCTGTGTGGATGTCCTAGTTTTAGGGAGGTGTCATTTAAATTTTTATTAAGTTCGACAACCTCCTAGTTCGCTTTGTTTTGCTAAAATTCTCCAAAGGTTTTGTAATTATTTTGCTTGAGGGTGTAATATTTCAGGCACGGGTGCCGGGTGTTATTTTGAAGTATTGGATGGTTAGCTAGTTCTTTTAAAAGGCTAATAACAAGCCATGGTATCCACAAACTTATTCACTCTAATTTGATTTTATTTGTTCTTCTTTTTAGTTCGCTCAAACTATTTTAACTTACAAAGAAGATGTCGCCTCTAATCCATCGCTCAAGGAAATGATGTGCCCACAAAAGAAAAATCGACCAGCTACAGCAAGAGGACCAAACAAAAGGCCAATGCACCGATATACCATTACGAGATCGGTCCAAAGGATGGTACTCTACAAAGCCAAAAAGGCAAAGAATGCATTTCGAATATGTGCGGATAGTAGCACAGAACAGGTTCGATCATGCTATCTTCCCGGAGGTTGTCGACTATTGAGACTGCAATGCCTTGCCGACGGAAATTCTTTTCATCGCTCGACATTCCGTAAGAATCCGCCCCCTAGTGCGACGGTGATGCACCGCTAGTGGCGTGAAAGGTATGGAAGACCTTCAAGCACACGCTTTTCATAGACTACGCCAAGAAGGATATGGTTCCATACTCTAAGTATGGGTTCATTGATGAGGACACGCGGGCGGCGTTTTGTTGAGATGAAGACGGCAGCACGAATTCAGACACAAAGTGAAGCAAACAAGGCCTTGCGGCAAGGAACACTCCATCGATCCCCACAGACTCAGACCGCTGCTACGGCGGGGAAGAGCGCAATGGGACGAGGAGGACGAGGAGGGTATCTCGCCATTTGCATCAATCACAGATCAACGTGCTGAGAGGCTAAGAGCGAGGTCACCGCCACATCCTCCGCGAACTGCCTTTGTAAACCCTATGACGAGGAAGTCTCGCCAACGCATGGTAATATATAAATCGAACTACCAATTTTACGTAATTAGTCCATGACTTCATAAGTGAAATAACTTGTCTGGATCTTGCGTGTAGCGTTGAGTACACAATCTGGCCGATGGCTCTTTTTGCCGTGACAGGAGAAAGATGCATCGCCCATGGCCTTGGGAAACAAGGAACACCCCGGTTGTATACGAGGCAAAGGGTTTTAGTTCCATGGAAAACTGGATTCCTGATGACTCGACAAATACCTAAATAAGAAGAGAACTAAAGCCGAGCGCGAGTCAAAGCTTATAAAGAATTTGGAGGAGAAGTTGAGAGAAGAGTTGAGGGGACAACTGAGAGAAGAATTTTATGATATGATAAGAAACCTCGAGGAAAGGCTCAACAATGAAGAAAGAAATATCAGCGACAAGCCCCAAAAGTATGTCCTAAGTCGCACCCCATCGCCCATAAGAGCAATTGGCATCCGCCTCAACATAGATGAACATAAGCGGGAATTATCCTCAGTAGTGTGACATGTAACATCCCAAATTTTAAATTTTATTTATTTAACAATATTTTATTGCAATTTATAATTCTTGTGAATTTTTGGATTTATTTGGATTTTTGAGATTTATTTTGAATTATTTCAAATTAGAATATATTACCTTTTGTCAAGAATTAACTATAAAAAGAAAAGTCCAAAATAAAGTTTTGCCAAAAATATTTTATTTAAGTCCAGAATGTCTCAAAATATTTTTGAGATTTTTCTTGGAATTTTTCGGATATTTTTAGTGCCCTAAATAAATTAAATTATTTTCTCAGATTATTTTAAATAGAAAACTCTGGAAAAATCCTTGTTATAATGAATGGGCCAGCCCATTATCATGCAGTAATCGCTTGGCCCAGTACCGATGGTTTCTAAGGATTAACGCGACCGTTGATCGGCATCCGACGGCTTCATCAAAGCCGTGCATTGCGGAAACCCTAAACGCCAGAAGTCTCCATTGATCTCGATCGCACGCACCATCGCTAGCCGATCAAATAATAACCCTAATCTCTTGTGGCCGCGGATGAGGCGCGGTCGAGATTGTATCAAGTTAGGGTTCAGCGTGGCCGCTCGATGGAAATTGACGCGACCGTGCATCGTCTTCGAGAAGGACTCGGACGCGCCGCCGTATCAGAAAGGGACGCCGCCGTCGCCGCCGTGATTTCCAATTTTAGCGCCACCGAGGGGGTATATAAGGACCGAAGCACCTCACGAGGATTTCCACGAGCTATCGCACCTTGTCGCCGTTGCATCGTCGCCGGAGGAGCCCTGGAGCCCACGCTAGATCTCGCCGGAGTACGAGAAGCTTTGTCGAGGAGTTGCGCCGTGTTTTCACCGTCGCTGGTAACTCATCCGCCGAGTCGAGACCGGATCCGAGTTTGTCGCGTCACGCCGCACCCAATACGTCTCTTCTTCCTCGTCGGAAAGCGCCGAAGCACCGTCGGACTCGTCTTCGTCTTCAACTCCGGTGGAACTACGTCGCCGGGTTTTCATCGCTAAGTTCAAAGGTTTTCGACCATTGGATCTTCTAGGGATGCGCCGGATTCGGCCACGTCGACTCGAGGAATAGCATTCAGCTTGGGTAAGTTCAGCCGTTTGATTTTAGATGGACGATCACGATTGTGCCACGTTGATTAGGGCAATAGTGTAGGGCTTGGGTAAAGATTGGCCGTTGGATTGAAATCGGATGTCTCGGGTTTCGCCACGTCATTAGATTGTATAGCGGCCGTTAGATTAGTTTTAGATGTACTTCGATTGTGCCGATGACGCCCGCCTTGACTTAGCCTGTAATGACGCTAGCCGACGCCATAATTTGATTTTCTTTATAAAAATAATCTTGCTAATTCAATTTTTCAATTTTAAGGATTTTTGGATTTTTGAATCTTCCGAGGGCTTGTTCTCCATCATACGAACTCCGATTGAGGGCTGACGTTAGCTTGGCTCGAGTACCGCTCATGGAACCATCGTGAACTGGCCAACTCAAGAAGCGTCTTCGTCGGAAATTTCCAGGGCATGGCGTTACTCGAACTCTCGATCCTGAAAAGTCGCAACAAGAATGGGAAATGCTCCGGGACTATATCCGGTGCTTCTCCCAGCAATACAACGAACTCCCCGACATCAGCGACGCCGACGTTGTTGGGGCATTCATTTACGGCACCACGTGCAAGGCCTTGGTGCATAAGCTAGGTTGCATCAAACCCAAGACCACCAAGGAGTTGCTGGACATCGCCACCAACCACGCCTCTAGCGAGGAGGCCGTGGGGGCCATCTTCGACAAGGGGAAGGCCAAACGAGAGTTCGCACCGAGCTCCGCCTTCTCCGACCGCCCGACAAACGGAACGGAGGGGAAGCAGCTCATGCGAGGCCATATGGTCGTGACGCACCGATCGCCAAGCCAAGCGAGTACACGACAGTGCCCGACCACTTCAAAAAATTGATGGAAAGCCCGCGTTCGAATCCACTGTATCCTGGCCAAACACAAGTACCAAGGATCGCGAGGTCCTGAGGCACTTCCTCTCTGGAAACCCCACGCAACCGCGGTGTAAGGGGAAGAAGCGGGACCCAGCGCCGGAAGCCGGGGAGGAGAAGGCAGATGATGGGTTCCCAGAGCCCAACGGATGCCTTATGATCTTCGGTGGTCCGGCAAGCTACGTCGACAAACGACGACAAAAGCTTGCCTATCGCGAGGTACACACAAGGACTTCATTGCATCAAAGTACCGCCGTGAGTGAGTCCCCGATCACTTTTGACCGGACGGACCGCCCCGACCACATCCCGCAACCAGGAAGGTACCTGACGAGGGCTGGACGTCCTTTGACCGGTCGAACACGGCCACGGGCTCCCTCGAGCTCGGGCGACCGCCGACCACGACTCCGGTCTTGCGCGCCGGGCGCCGACCTAGGCGCTGGGTCTCGAGCGCCGCTCGCCGACCACCTTGGCTCGAGCGGCTTCCCGCCCAGCGCCTTATCCACCCTTGGATTTTGGATCAAGCATTTGACCAGAGGATGCTCAAGGAACGGGTCAAGGGCGTGCGCAGCGAACGCTGAGCAAGTCCGGCTGCGTTACCACTAGCCTTCAACGTGCACGAAGCCCACTTCCCGGAAATCTATCCCGGCTGTTGCGTACAGGGGAGTTATAAAGGCCATGGAGGCGCAGTCTTTAGAGAGACGAAGTCCACGAACTCACCACACACTCAAAAGCTTGAGCATTAATCAAAGCCATCGTCGAGCTTAAGCTAAGAACACCCCACTGTACTCAATCAATAGAAAAGAACACCGCCGCAAGGCGACTGGAGTAGAGCTATTACCCTCGCCGGGGGCTCGAACCAGGATAAACCCCCGCCTCGCTCGTTGTCGTTAGCCGACCTTCGCCGACACGACGCGGATCCCTCGCTTGAGCTGAGCTCGGTCCCGTCCCCGATCATTTAAACCCCGCTTATATTTTGCGATCGGCGATCCCGTCGCCGACAAATGGGCGCCACCGTGGGGTCCGATTGGCTTTGTTTTTCGCAGGAAATCACTAGGTGCTGGGAGCATGGCGCGATCATCAACACACGCCAACGGCACGAAGCGGACGCGGACGACCCATGTCCTCGTTTCGCCCTCGCCGCCGCTTTTCGAAAGCAAAGACGCCTTGGTAGCGGATGGCCAGGCCGCAGAAGGCTCGCTGTGGATGACCGTGATCCGCAGAATCTGTAAGACGCCGCCGATGGTGCAAAGGCCATCAACCAGCATAACCGCCCGGCGGAGCACCGTGAGAAGGGCAACAAGATCGTCTCTGAAACCTCGCCTCCTTCGGGAGCGCCGCCCTTATCGCCTGTGTCATGGCTAACCCCGAGAGGGCGGTCGGAGCTTTTGGTCGGGCATTGGCGTAAGAGCTGATCGGGCAGCCCGAGGCCGTGCTGCCGCAGCATTCTGTGGCTATCCTCGGGAGCCACATCTCCGAGAAGTGATGGCAGCTCGTTGCACCGCCACCGACGCCAGAAGACGCCGCCAGCGCGCGCCCTCGTCACCGCAATCCGGGCCGGGCCTTGACTCGTCTCGCCGACGGCCGAGGGCTCGCCCGGAAAGGGCCGCACGGATCAGTTCCACCTGCCCGCCGGCTTGCGAGTGATGGATCGCGAGGTCCTCTTCGATGTTGCGCCCAGCGCCGCAGAGTCGGTGATCACCGCTACATTCGCCGGTGACTTTCGGCACGCCTTCAGTGTCGTGGCAGACGGAACGCCGGGAGCTTCGAATCGGACCGCAAGAAGAGGACTTGGTCGACGGCGATCACGACGGGCGCGCCCGCTCCAGCCTTTACGGCTGCGCGGCCTATTCTAACGACTCCATCAGCGGCGCCGCCGCCTCGGTGCCTGCCGCCGCTGATAGAACGCCGACGACCAAGAACCCGACGAAGTTCCTCGCCCATTTATTCGATCGCCATCCTGGCGTACGGAGGTGACGAGCTCGCTATGGCCAACTATCTTCCCGATCGTCATCGATGAGCCGCACAAACTCGCTCTTAATCAAAAGCCGGTTCTTCGGGTCGTGGCGCCAGTCCAGAACGCCCTCGCCCAACTTTCAAAGTTGCTCTGAAGCGCCCGAGGGAAAAAGACCTCGATCGCGTCATCCAGTAAGGTGAACGAAAGCACTCCACGCGATTTCGCGGCGCATTTATTTATCCGCGACGAGGAATCGATCCCGAGCATCTCCGACGAGGTCATAAAGCCTTTCAAGTTCGGGCGCCGCCCGCGATCGGCGCCTTACCGAGGATCTAGAGATCGCCTCGCGGCTCACCACAACAAGCTTTTCCGCATGGCGAACGGTATGCGACGCGACGACGCCGTCTTCCGGAAGCACGACCACGACCAAGGTAAGCTTGGTCCTACCTCGCAGAGGCCGCCCATCCGCTCGGAAGGGCATCGACCGCGCGCCGCCCCAAAGCGAAGCCATCACGAACTGGCGGGATCGCCACGCGTGACGGCGGACGGCGGACGCGAGAGGTCCTCGAGGTCCGACATCAAGCTCGAGAAGGATCCCGCTGCTTGGCGGCCTCGACCGCCGAGCACAAGGCCAACCCCGCAGGATCGACGACCCGACCACGCGGCGGGCGCCTCGGCCGCAAGAGGCCGAGGGCGCCTGCCACGATGAGTCAAAATTCCCCACTGCTCCACAGCACCGCCACGACCGGCAGAGCCTGCTGAGGCTTGGCAAAAAAGCTCGAGGCCTTCACGATGGCCGAAGAGATGCCTGCGCTTTGCTAAGCGACCGACGCCCGCTATAGGGTGAACGCCGGGAGGACCGCCAACGACCTCGATCCGAGTTTCAAGAGGCGAAGCGCCGATCGACGCATCTCTGTGGGCTCGTCGGCATTATCACCACGGCCTTGAGCTCATGGTCAGCATCGCGAACCATCTACCAAGTCGCCACCAGGTGAGGCGAGCAAAGAATGCAAATGGGTCAGCCACCATCACCTTCTCACGAGGACGACTCAAGGTATGGCCCGAGATCCGCAAATCGCCTTTAGTCGTGGGACTCCCGACCATCGCAAACACCACGGTCGGTCGTGGTCATGGTCGACGGCGGTAGCTCCTCAATTTGCCGCAGTTGGAGCGCTTGACCGGATGCGATTCCCCGGTCAAAGGTCAAGAACGTGGCCGCCCCTTCTTTCGATCGCCCCTCGAAGCTCGACCACACCTCCGGGGCGGTGGTCTTGCCCGCCACTTTTGGCGACTCGCCAACTTCCGCACGGAGCTAATCACATTCTAGGTGGTTGAGGGGACCTTCCGCATAACGCCATCCTCCTGGAGGCTAGCCTCGGTCAAGTTCTATGGCGGCCAATCACTACGGCCACCGGCATGAAGTTGCTCGACCTAACGGTGTCATAACCGCGGGAGGCGACCGCAGCGACTCACGGTGCGAGACCAAAGCCTTGGCCTCGCCGCATACTACCCCACGAGGCCCGTGAGGCAATGAAAGAATGCCCGCCAAAGGCGCAGCTCCACCCCCGGCCGACGAAGGCCGGCTTCTCGAGGAGGATGACCCACCAGATGCATCCACGCCTCGCCGGGCCGAGTTCCAATAGGAACTCGAGCTCGCCGACTTCCTCACGCCAACAAGGGCATCTTTGCTCGGGAACCCGCGACATGCCCCGGCCCCGAGGGAGGTGACCGAAAGCACAAGCCGCAAAGTCGCCGCATTGCCGCCCGTGACAACGAAGCCGCGCCGCTTTCTCCGAGAAGGTGGCGCATCATCAAAGAGAACCTTGGCAAGCTCTTGAAGGCCGGTTTCATTCGTGAGGTTGACTATCTCAATGGTTGGCAATCCGGTCATCATCTAGAAAAAGGGCGTAAAGTGGGGATGTGCGGACCACACGGCTTGAACTCTACCGCCCGGCGACAACTTCCGCCCTGCACAAGATCAACCCGATCGCCGACCATTAACGCCAAGATGCTAAGCTTTACGACGCCTATTCGGGTATCACCAGATCAAGCTAGCAATGCAGACGACGAGAGCAAGACGGCGTTTCATTACGCCGTTCGGCACCTCTATTGCTACACGACCATGTCGCTTGGTCTCGCGCAATGTCGGGCCACTTTTCAACGCCGATGACCAAGACGTTCGCTTCGGATCGGGAGAAACCTCGAGGTCACGTGGACTACATCATCGCCAAAAGCCTCTCGGCGCGACTCACGCTCGAGACCTCGAGGAAACCTTCACCAACTCGCCGTGCATAAGATTAAACTCAACCCCGAGAAGTGCGTGGTTCGGTGCCGCGCGAGAAAGTGCTCTACACATGATCGGGCCTCGGGGTTGGGTCGAACCCAGAGAAGATCGAGGCGACGAGAAGATGGCGCGCCGACTCTGGCCAAGCAAGCAGAGCCTCACCGCCGCATGGCCGCCCAAGAAAGTTCATCTCGAGGCTCGGCGGCGTGGCCTCGTTTTCGAATGTTTGCAGGCGAGGGGAACTTTGAGGACCTCGAAGCGCAGCGTCTTTCGATGACTCAAGGTATATTTGTCCACCCCACCCCTGCCATTTACCCTCACCCGGAGAAGCTTATCGTTTACCTGGCGCCACCTCTCGTGCCGCTGTCATTGCCCGGTGGTCGAGCGGATCCCAAAGAAGACTCAATCTACTACGCCGAGGTCTTGCACGCCCAAAGGAGCGCCACCCACAGTACGTAAACTGCTGTATGCCCTTCTCATGGCTCCGCAAGTTTCGCCATTACTTCAGCGCCTCGGTGGTTGTCCCGAGCAACTTTTCGCCGGGGACATCTTCTATGAATCCAGAGGGCGGCGACGGATCGCCAAGGGGCTATGGAGTCGGGCGGCGTTTGACGCCCGTGTCGGGGCGCGAACGGCCATCAAGTCACAAGCCTTCGACTTCGTGGTCGAAAGCAGATGACCAGTCGCGACCAACCCGAGGTCGAGGAAGAAAAGCCTCGACCATGTTCTTCGACGGCCAAGGTCCTTCAAGCGCCGGGGTGGAATCTCATCCTCACCTCTGCATGCGCACCACTTGAGGTATGTTGTTCATTTCGGGTTTCCGCCACCATAACGCAAGGCAGAATCACGGCCTCTTGGCGGGTCTACGGCTTGCAAGGCATTACGCGTACAAAGGTTGGTCAGTTAAGGGCGACTCTCACGGCTCGTCAACCAAGACAACAAGGAGTACCAAGGTTCTAAGACTTATGTCAAAATACCTAGCCGAGGTACGAAGATGGAAAATGGTTCCGTAACCTAGAGCTCAAGCACATCCCCAAGAAGGACAATTCCAGCAGCGGACCTCCTCGGCTCGGTTCCTCCGACGACAAGCTCCCCGCCCGACGCTATCCTCGAGACACCGCGGCCCTCGATCTCGACACTAAGAGGTCCTCTCGCCCGGTGGAAGGTACCTTCATGGGCTGAACCCATCTATAATTTCTCGACAAGGGTGACTCTACCGCCGACTTCGCCGAGAGAAGCAGGATCAAGCGCCAGCGTAGTTTATGTACGCCATCGCCAACGGACACTCTATAGCGGAATGTCTCCCGCATTCTCACATCTGCGTCTCTCGCGGAGGAGGGTAAGGCATCTGCTAAATGACATCCATTCAGCTTCTCGCGAGGCACACTCTTCAGACAGACGATGGTCGCAAGGCTTTCCGCATGGGCTATTATCGCCTTCGTGCTTCAAGATGCCCGTGACATCGCTCAGTATTTGCCGAGCATGCCGCCCACGCCTCGAAGTCGATCAACCTCGCCTACGCGCTCCGTGACCATCCCGCCACCGCCCTTCTCGACATGGGGGCTTGACATCTCGGCCCTTTTCCCCTGAAGCAGGGGGGAAGAGGTTCCTCGTTACGTCGCCATTGATACCTTCACCAAGTGGATAGAAGGCGAGCCGGGTCTCGACCAAAACAAATCGGCGCAGCGTTTTTTTCGCCAGCGTGGGTCACCGTGCATGGGGTTCCATGCAAAATTATCAATCGACAACCAGCATACGCTTTACTGCTGAGTTGTTTCAGAGTTTTATGCGAGGAACTTCGGCATCAAAATATGCTTTCGCCGCGTGGCTCACCCTCAGAGCAATCGGAGCGGCGGAACGCGCCAATGGGCAAATCGCCCGCAGCATCAAGAAACGAAGTTGCGATTGAGCTCTAACGATTCTCGGAAGACACGGGTGGACGAACTTCCCACCGCCTTATGGTCTATTCGCAGTACCACACAGAAGCCGAGCCACGGTGGTCCACACCTTCACTGCGTGTTCGGCATGGTGCCGCCCCGCCTCCCGAGGTCACGCCTGGCTCGCGAAGGGTCACTTTGTCGACTGTGTCGACTTCGAGCATGAGAGGTCTCTCGACCCAGCCTTAGAAGGTAAGAAGTAAGATGTCCTGCATCGCTACTTATCAACGCACTACCTGCGAAGCACTTCGCAGACATGCGCCTTGGTTTCTGTCTGACCTTGGAAGCTCCTTGTTGGGGACTTAGCCCCGAGACGGATTCGTGTAATCGTCCCAACACCAACAAGTTATCCCCTACGTGGGAGGGCCCCTATAGAGTCGCTTTCAACAGATCGCACGGGCTTACTCTCATTAGCGATGCCCGATGGCGAGAGCTCTCTAGCTCGTGGAACATAGATCAACTTCGAAAGTTTTATGTGTAACCCCTTTACCCCGAATTTCAATAAAGGCTATTTTCGTTTCTTCTCCTCTTGTTTTTGAATATCGCCATTATTGCCTGACGCTTTCAAACACGACCCGTGACACTACGGTATTCCACCTTGGTCTTAACATCGCCGATCCACGCCGCTTCCTCGTGGTCGGGCTAACCGTAAGCCCATACATCGCGGTCAAGCTTCTCCTGCTCGAGCTCGAGCCGAAAGTCGCGAAGTTGTAACTATGGGCAAGACACGAACTCGAGGTCGTAATGCGAGACGTCGACCCAGGCGAAGTTTTCTTGTTTGTCATATTCTCTCTCTCGGCATTTCTTCACTGGTGCAGTCGCGATCGCTTGCTCACGTTTAAGTCTTTGTGTCCAAGGCCGACGTTGCTTCTGCGTGGACCTTGAAGCTGGTCGGATAAGCGAGTGGTAGCAAAGCGACCTAAGGAGGCGTGACCAAAAGCGGAATCGACATACACGCCACTTAAGGTTGCTAAATGGATTAACATGAAAAAGGGTTTGTCCTTCCTGTTGCAGTGATATGCCCTAGAAGCGATCATATGAGATGATTGTATCATATATGCGTGTTCATGTACCTTATAGGTTCCATGAATAAATGTCATTCCTTTGTTCATTGAGTATGACTTAATTGTGAAACATATTGGTTATATGATATTATTCTAAGCGATCCACAGGTCACATATCATTATGTGGGACAATAGTGATTCATCCGGCACATGTATTGATTGATGGTAATGTTTCACATACCATAGATATGGAGATATCAAATCAATAATGTGGGCACATGTTAGAGAACATGTGGGTTGGATAGACCCACTCGAGAGACCGGCGAGATTGTTATCTTATAAGTGCCATCGGGAATGGTCTCGAGTGGTATACCCATCAATGATCCTTCTACTTCGAGATTCTTATTGATTCTCGTATGTGTGATGTATATACCTGGAAGTGTCAAATGCTTCTCAAAAGTAGCAGAGGGAGCTATAAAGGTAGCTTACGGGTATGCCAAGAAACATGGCGTGAGATATAAGAGATCAAGATGGAATTTTGCCCTCCTCGATAATCAGGAGAGATATCTACGGGCCCCTCGGTGTGGATGGATAATGAAAAGTGCATGGCCATGCCAAAGTGATTAAAGTGTTAATCATTTAATTATATCCATTACATCGACGAGTGAATGGGTCGAGCTACCACAAGGATGGCACACATCTTGCCTTGAGCTTGATTTGTATCGCGTGAGCAAAAGGATGGGTATATGAGTATACTCAAGGTTCGTATTGACACGATCATTACGTGCATTGAGGAGGACAACATGTCCTCGCTAGGAACCCTTGTTGTCGATATGGTGCGGAAAAAGAGGTTTCGGGGCCATGGCCGTTCTTGCATGAACCTAATCTGCCGTCTACACTTAACCAAGTTGGATCATATGCGATGGATTGGATCCGTTAGTGGGTTTACACGATTTGGATCCTCTGGCGTCCTAATGGTTTCTCTTCAGAAGATCCATTAGCGTGAGTCCTAATGGGCTTCTATTGTAGAAGGCCCGTTAGTGCACTCTATATAAAGGGGCATGGGTGTGTCTGCCATGAGGTTCTCCCCACCACTTAAACCCTAGCCATCGAATTCTACCCCCGCCAGAACCCTAGTTGCCGCTGTGTTGCGGGTGCTAGCACACCCACATTTCGACGTTCCACCCCGGCGACGTAGGATACTGAGTAGAGCTAGTTGCAGCATCTGCTCTCTACACGATCGGCGATCGGTTTTCACCCTCTCCAACTGCGCGTGCACATCTACATCCGCCGCGTCGTGGCACCCACGGGCGTCAGACGCTGGGACTCGGCGATCACTCGGCAAGCACTTCGAAGCGTCCCACGACCACTCGGCTGAAGCACTTTCGAGCGATCACGCCGAGCACTTCTGGCCAGCGGTCGAGAATGCGTTCGAACTCGTCTGATGGTTTTGAGCACGCCGAGGAGGCTTCACCCACTCTACTTCGGGCTGCTAACGTGCTCCAAGGGTAATGCTCCATGATCTTTGACTCGCGCAGATTCACAGGTGTTAGCGGTAGAAAAATTTTGTTTTCGCTGAAGTAGCACGCGTCTTCCATCACTTCCTATGCACATTTTACCCCACTAGAATTCTCGTTGGGCACTTTCTTCTTACTGTGCCGCCTATCTCGCGGGCCAAGCTTCTCTGCTCGAGCTCGGCGATTTTGGCGTCAGTAGGTCGAGCTTCGCTCGCACTCAAGGGCTTTCGAGGCATCCGCGCTCGGGCGGCTCAGTTTTGAGCCGGGCCATGGCACTTGTCGCCGCATTTGGCGCTTAAGCTTCCTTCGAGCTTCGAGACCTGGGCTCGAGTCTGGTGAGGGCACCTGCCGAGAAGACCGATCCATTTGGGTTTTCTCCAGCCACCACCCTTGGGTCTGCTTATCCTAGATCGCTTTGCCAAAGACGCTGAAGCCTCGAAAGCTCCAGGACTTTGGCCTCGAG